>PVLA01002857.1:0-243182 GCA_004027455.1 Hydrochoerus hydrochaeris
GATTGAAAACCATGTTGCTAAATTGTTACTGGATCATTGAACTTCTTTGCAGTCTCACTGTTTGAATGTCCACTTTGTATGCTTTAATTTTGTAACTTTAACAACTAGGTCTAAGAAGACAGTATGTAATTTATCAACTAGTGATTTCTTACTGCTTTTTTTTCTGAGATTCTGTATTGTTTCTACCCCTTTTTCTGTTCTGCTTTTTCTCTTTAAACAAAAATTTTTAAAAATTTTTAAAATTTAGATTTTTGCTTAAAAGTCACTTTCTCAAACAACCAACTAAATTTCCCCAAACAACTAAATTTCTCACTCCAGCCCAAACCTTCATACTCTGACCTTTCCTACCAATTTTAGTTTTCACTATAGCACTTATCACCCTCTGATTCGACTTGCAATGTACTGACTTGTTAAGATCATTTATTTATATTACTGTATCAGCAGGGATCAGTATCTGTGTTATTCATTGATAAATCCCAATAAACAGTAACAGTACCATGTGAATGAATCCAGAGGCTGATGCAGCTTTGCTGACAGAGCACTGACTAGCATGCTCGAGCTCCTGGGTTTGATCTCCCATCACGAGGAAAAAAAAAATTCTGAATAACCAAACCCAAATCTCACTATGCTGTCAACTGAAGGTCAAGAGAATCCATTTGACACCAAGTCTACAGAGATCATTATACTCAGCAAGTATAATAGGGCTCAACACTGTGTAAAGGCAATATTTCTATTATATGCTTACTCTTGTCAAGAATTACAGTCAGCTGGCTACATTTAATTTCAAACAAGATATGTCTGTGCACTCACCGGCTGTCAACTATAACTTTTTTAAAAATTTTATTTAAAGAGAAAAAAAAAACAACAGGAAAAGGGGTAAAAATAATAAAAAATTTTTTAAAAAAACTACAAATCACTAGTTGATAAATTACATATTTTCCTCTTAAAAATAGTTGTTCAAGTTACAAGATTAAAGCATAAAAAGAGGATATTCAAACACAGAGTGCAAACAGTTCTGTTCAATGATCCGACAAAAACTTATTAATATGGTTATAAATCCTACACACTTAAACATACATGCAGTTATGTCCTTTAGAGCACTTTCCCTCTCTTTTTTACAGTAGCAATTACACATTTTGGGTTTTATTACTCCTACAGTTATTATTTTTTACACTAGAGACACAATGTGATATCTATAAATATAATTATTTATTTCACTTATGAGAATAGTCTCAAATTGCCTCCATTTACTTATGAAGGCCTCAAGATCATCCTTTTTTATAGCTGAGTAATATTCCATTGTATAAAAATACCACACCTTTTTTTAATCCACTCTGCAGCTGATGGGCATTTTAGTTGTTTCCAAGATTTAGCTATTACAAATTGTGCTGCTATGAACATGGATGCACATGTATCACTGTGACATGACCTTTTCAGTTTTTCTGGGAAAATATCCAGGAAGGGAATAGCTAGATTGAATGGAACTTCCAATCCTAGTCTTCTGAAAAATCTCTATACTGATTTCCATATTGGCTGCAACAGTCTACACTCCCACCAACAGTGCAGAAGTGTTCCTTTTTCCCCACAGCCTCGCCAACACTTGTTATCAGTTGATTTCTTGATGGCAGCTATTCTTTCCAGAGATAAAATCTCAATGCTGTTTTAATTTGCATTTCTCGAAAGACCAGTGATGGTGAACATTTCTTCATATATTTATTTGCCATTTATATATCTTCATCTGAGAACTGTGTGTTCATCTCATACGCCCATTTTTGGAGAGGGCCTTTGAATTTGGGGGCTTGATGTTTTTCAGTTCTTTATATGTTCTGGATATAAGTCCTCTGTCAGAGGGGTTGCTGGCTAAAATTAAGCTTTCACTCTAAAATCAGTAACAAGATAAGGATGTCCACTATCACCACTTCTATTCAATGTAGTTCTGGAAATATTAGCCAGGACAATCAGACAAGAGAGAGAAATAAGAGGAATAAAGATAGGAAAGGAAGAAATTAAATTATCACTATTTGCAGAGGACAAGATACTCTATATAGAAGACCCAAAAAACTCCATTAAAAGACTACTAAAGGTAAGAAACAAATTCAGCAGTGTAGCTGGATACAAAGTCAACACTCAAAAATCAACAGCATTCCTGTACACAAACAAAAAACTCACTGATAAAAAAAATGAAATACTTAGAAATCAACCTAACCAAGAATATAAAAGACCTATATGCTGAAAATTATACTACTCTAAAAAAATTGAAGAGGATATTAGAAAATGGAAGGATATTTCTTGCTCTTGACTAGAAAGAACCAACACTGTGAAAATGGCCATACTCCCAAAACTGTTATACAGATTTAATGCAATCTCAATCAAAATCCCATTAACATACCTTACAGATCTAGAGAAAACACTCCTAAAATTCAGTTGGAAACAGAAGCAATCTAGAATAGCAAAGGCAATTCTGGGCAACAAAGGCAAGGCAGGAGGCATCTCAATTCCTGACTTGAAACTATACTACAAAGCCACAGTGATAAAATCAGCATGGTACTGGCAAAGAAAGACCTGAAGATCAATGGAACAGATTACCACAACTACAAAGACACTCAGCCACATGATATTTGACAAAGGGGCTAAACATGTTCACTGGAAGGACAGCCTCTTTAATAAATGGTGCTAGAAAAACTGGCTCTCCACATGCTAAAGACTGAAAATAGACCCATGCCTATCACCATGCACTAAACTAAAGTCAAAATGGATCAAAGATCTAAATATTAAAACAGAAACACTAAATCTACTGGAAGACAAGGTAGGTAGGAGCCTTGGAGACACAGGGGTAGGCAGAGAATTCATGAACAAAATGCAAACTGCACAGGAAATACTTCAAAGACTCAACAACTGGAATCTCATATTATGGAACAGTTTTTGAACATCAAAAGAAATCACCAATAGAATGAAAAGAAAACCCACAGATTGGGAAAGAATTTTAGCCAACTATAACTTTTAACAAGTAACAAAAAGTAGATTTCAAGCTATTTGAAGTAGTCAGCATTTTCATAAATTCTGATAACAAAACTTATTTTTAAAAATGTTTAAAAAGATGTTTAAAATAGTGAAATAAATTATATTTTCAACTACAGTCAGACCTGAGATTGTGTGAGTAACTTGGTCTGTTCAAGACAAGCAAACACTTCTAAGGAACTTTAACTCGATAAAGGAGCAATGTCTTACAACATGAGTAATGTGTGATGCCGAACATTACACGGTTACAACTCAATCTTCTCCCTCTGTTTTGATATAAAAGTGCTTTGGATTATGAGTGGAAGGAATTATTCTTGCAAACCAAGGTTTTACTGTATTACGAAGGATGGCATAACACTTAAAAGGTAAGAGGAAGCCTTTAACTATATAGAATATACTTCACTGATACGTGTTTAATTTTTAAAAAGCTATATTCCAATTATAGTGTAGAATAAATACTTGTCATTCCATAAGTGTTAACTATCAGGTAAACCTTAGGTAAGAAAAACTAGCATAGGGAATGTCCTGTACTACTGAAACAGAGGCTGAGATGGATCTACACATCAACTGTCATGGAAAGTAACTAGCAAGAGCCTGCTGCTGGTGGCAGAGGCAGGGAAGCCTTCTAGAAGAGGTATATGGAGATGGCAGTGGGTGCTTTGCAGTTGCAATGGCTGGGAGACCCACTGGCACCAACTAGGTGGGGCCACGGTGCTATACACCTCCAGAACAGCCCACAAGAAAAACTCTTGCTGCCTAAACATTGGCAGTGCCCCCTGGAGCAACTCCAACAGCCTCTTACCACAAATCAGGCACTGAACGTCTTTCTACGTTTCTTGGTAAACTGAGCACTGAAGTCAAAATGAGCCGAGCTGCTTGCCTGGCACAGAGTGGACACCTCCTAAAAGATGCCTTTTGTCCCCCTTTTCCATCCATTGTGAAACAGAACTATAGGTTTCAATGACATGATCGACACAGATCCTGATTTTATGCTGGTTGCATCAGACTCAAAGAAACCAAGTGACCTCAAAACAAAACAGGTGCCTGGGTCTCAGAGCTGTATTCATAGTTATTACCACTCACATTCCCTGTGCATACCTAGAACACCAAGAGCAGATCCTAAGAGGATCCTGCTGCCTTTCAAGGTGCCCCAAAAGGCTTAGGAACAAAAGAGCATGCTCTCTGCCAGCTGACAAACCTGCAGCGGGAGCCTTTAAAAATAGGCTGAATCACTTGCTTTAATTATGCAGATTTCAGATAGGAGTCCTTCCCCCAGACACATCAACACTAATCACTGTTGTAATCTAACTCAAGCAACGCCATTCTGTTCTGTATGCACCACACCCTTTGACCTAAACTGCAACCATTGCCCCAAATTGCACTTTGTACTTCTTGTGACTCCAGTAATTGTGTTCTTCCCTTAATGCCCACTGCCTGCATGCAGAATGTATTCCTGGAATAGACTAGCCATAAACCTCTGTACTTTGACCCTAGGCAAACAACAGGATGTCCTGTTTCCTCAGGAATGCACAGGTGTGGCTCCCCCCCACCTTTGCGGTTTTTCCCTTTATAAACCACCCCAAATCTTAGCCTAGTTGCACAGCAGTGTAAATTCTATTCTCACCCTGTGTCGCTGGATACCAGACCAGACTAAATAATAAAGCACCTTTTTCTTTTTCCTCCAAGACTTCTTGGCCTTTTTATTCTTTTTTGCCTTTTTACAATTTTCATTTTATTTTGGGGTGCAGCCTTTTGGGGTACAACCATCACCCACGGTGTTTAAAACCAAACCAAAGGAAACTTCCATTCTCTTTAGCATCTAGCTTCTGCAGTCAACGGCGCTACAAATCAACCTCATAACACTGAAACAGAACTGAGATCCCAATGAAGTACCAAAGATACACTCTCCAAAAGTGTCTGCTCTGAGGCTGTGAGAGCCTAAATAGGTCAACCTGAACTTCACAGATAAGCAAGCCTCAGAAGGAGAAGGAAAACTTATCACCTGTTCCCCATGGCACAAATATACAAACTCTAGTTACAGGAACTGAAGTTAATAGGATTAGTGGCTGGGTAAAGCTTAAAGAACTTGAATATAAGAGGCAGAGACCAATCTTCAATGTCATCCTGTGCAACAAGTGGAAGTCTTCCTAAAAGAGGACTCAAGGAGATAGCATGGGGACAGGGCTTCATTTACCTCCACTGCTTCTGACTCATCTGAGCTGCAAGCTGCAGGTCTCAGAGCCCCTGAAAAGTCCAGACCTAACAGGCTGGATGTCAACAAGCACAAGTTCAGTCATGCGGCTATCGCCAACCAACACAGATTCCAAATCCTAAATTTAGGAACCCCAACTGCTAGCCTTGGTTGGCAAAGTCTCCATAGGCTCCCTGGCGCCTTTGGTAACTCAATCTGTCTTGTTTTGAAGTAGATTGAACAATCTGATGCTAAGGACAAGGTGGGCTGGGTTTGGCATTTCTCCTCAGCCTGGTGGAATTCCTGAGCTCTACTGTCTTCCATCTGGGTCACAAGGTAAATAAATCTGTGACCAACAGGCACTTTTCAACTTGACCTCACTTAGGCTTAACAGCTATGGAGGAGAGGAGCATTACTTCAAGAACCAAAACCACACACCGAGTGTCTACTGTCTCCACTAATATGACTTTACTCTTTCACTAACCCCATAAGCATTATTTTAATGCTCCAGGAGAATCTGCCAGAGAAATTTCTGATGCTTCATTACAAAAACTTCTTAAAACAGCCGGTAGACTCTCTTATAGAAAACACCAACAATTTACACCTTGAAATTCTTTTAATTCCGTGCCTCACAATCTTGCTTTGTTGTTTCCAGTCTCACATTCTTCTGTCTCAATCCTTTGATAATGCTAATCAAGTCCATGCACTTTAAACCAAACCTCCAATTCTCTGTGCTCAGCTCTGGCCTTGCCCCAGGAGACCAGCTAAGTCGGTTCCTGTGGAGGCCAGGGAGGCCACACTCTCCTCACAGCCATAAGCAATGCACTCAGCTCTGTTATCTACAGACTGTGCAGTTAGTACCTGGAGAACTGGCGTTCCGATCTGCAGTGAGTCTCATCACACTTCTGAGTGTTGGAGCAAAGTCCTGGCCCACATCTGAACAATATGTTCTCCCAGGGAGCAGCCAACTTCTCACTCCTGACATTGCACTTCCCCGGCATGTCCCAGGCTACGCTCATTTTCCTCAGGATATAACATGCACCTGGAATGATAACCTGCCAAGCATTCCTACAGGCAGAGTCCTAGACACCCCTGGCCACCCCCCAACACAAGCCTGTGTGGACCAGCCCTGAACATACATCTCTCAAACCTGATGAAGTAACTGGAGAAAGAAAGCCCCAACAATAAGCACACAGATCTTCAAAACTCCCATGACTTGGAAGGGTTAAGAGAATGACTGTGGCAATAACGAAAAGACACACAGCAGGAACCGGGGTCCTGCTGGAAGGATGCTGCTGGCAAAACAGATGAAGTCACTGACAAAGAAGAAAAGCCAGGTGTGGTACACACACTTGTAATTCAGGAGTTTGAGGCAGGAAGTTCACAAGTTTGAGACCAGCTTGTGCAATTCATAGAGACCATGGCTCAACTTGGGGTGCTATTTGAATTTTTCTAAGCTGGCAGTCTAGGTTTAGGGTTAACACACAGGGTCTGGGCCGCTTTTGCGGGCTGTGGTTCCAATGAGAAACTAATTTCTGAGTTGCTGCAGTGCTATTTTCATCCGCTGGGTTGTTTCCTGCCTGTGCAGCCTTTGTGGTCCCTGCTGCTATTGCCTGAGAGATAGGGACAGCTGCCCGGACTTTGCCTGGAGCCTGGGACAGGGCTGGGGTGGTCCTCGGCCTTCAGGGACAGGTGCCTTCTTGGGCAAGATCACCTCACAGATGACCGCAATGCACCTGCCCCCTAGCTCTAGGGAAGGGAGAGGGAGTCTCAAGCCTGAAGTCATTTTTTTTTTAAAATGCTTCAGGGCTTTCCTTTCAAAAATATTAATTCTACTTTCAAGTTGTACGTGCTTCCTAAGCAATCTAACCAGCCACGTGGAAGGCTGCATTCAGCTCTTTGGTAATGGACTCTATTCTGCTCTGAGAAAATTGTGAGGAGCGAAGCATTCATCATTCTAAGATGTTTAACTGCTTTCTGATTCACACCCAATTTGCTCTGGACTTCCCAGTGTCATTCCTGAGGCTCACCACTACTAAGTGACTTAAGCAATGGCCCCAGATTTTTCTGTCCACCTCCAATCTGGAAAGGACAGAGTAATAGCATTTCAAAGTTCACCATTCTGACAGCTGGCCTTTATCATATGAGGCGAGAGGGACGGAAATTAAAAAGTGGTTGGAAGGACACTCCAGCGACACAGGACTTTGGAAGTCGTTTCAGGTCCCTGCAGAGTTTAATAACGCGCGCGGCTGAGCTCTGCCAAGAAGCTTCAGCACTCTTTATAAACCAGCCCATGGTTCGAGAGGTGAGGACGGAGGGCAGAGGCTTCGTCCCGAACTGCGCATGCACGCAGGGATGAGGCCTCTGCATTTCTTCACCTTTTACTTTTCCTCATCACAGCTGCACACTGAACACATGTAAAATGCGTTACCAAGTCATAAGAAGCAAACAGTAAGAAGCTGAGGTTCTAGGAGGCCATAACATTCACAAACAAACTAATCCCGGGTCTGCCGGTCTGGCCCCTTCTTTCGCAGGCAGGAGCCCTTCCTTGGTCGGTTCAGAGAGGCGGGTGGGCAGCTCCACTTAGGGGTCAGGCAGGACTGGCCTCATGATCCTCTGCTCTCCCACTTATTCCTTTCACATATTCTGGAAGCAAAATAGGATCTTCTGCCTCTGGAAACTGCGGTACTGTTTTGTCCTTTCCCCTGCCCCTCAGGTTCGCCCTTTCATACTACCTGGATACCACCGTTTTATTTGCTGATGACCAAAGGCTGGCTTATTCCATCAGTAAAAAACAGCTGTAAAGTTATAAAGAAGGAAGCAAAACTTACCTACAAAATTACCTAGAGACAAGCACCTGCCATCAGGTATTACTTGCACTTACACATAGGTCATACTTTTAACCTTAGGTGAGCACCCCATATAGCTCCCCAGAAAACTGTAGGATGTACGGTCTCTGGTGCCTGGGGTTTCCTTCAGAGCACAGGAATTGGGGGTTAGGGTCTAGGAGGCTGGCTTTGGGAGAAGTTGAAGCTGCGCATGGACAATGAAGATCCAATGTTACCTTCTCTAATGTTTCTGTTTGAAATTTCCTATACTAATCTCTCATAAATTCTTAATTACAACTTATCTTATTTTTTCATAGGTGGGATCTTCCTAGGTTGCCAGGTTGGCCTCAAATTCCTAGGCTCAAGTGATGCTCCTGCCTCAGCTTCCCAAATAGCTAGGCATGTGGGCTAGAACATATTGTTGAACTGTGCCCCTCCCTTCCCCTTTCATAGGGTGAAGTCCTAACTCCCAGGACCTCAGAAGCAACCCTAACTGGGGAGGGATCACCACAGAGATCATCAAGTTAACTGAGGTAGGGCCTATTCCAGTCTGAATGGTGCCCCTGAAAGAAGGGGAAATTCCAAACAGCACAGGGGAGGAGGGAGACACAGGACTAGGAAGACCATCAATAAGCCAAGGAGAGAGACCTGGAACACATCCTTCTCCCGTGATCCTCAAGGTAGAAACCCTGCTGATAACTTGATTTTAGACTCCTGCCCTCCTGATCTAAAAACAACAAACTTCTACGGATTCAGAGACCCTAGCTATGGAACTTCATGAATGCAACCCTAGCAATCTGCTCTATAAACTGCGGTCATTTTTCCACACTAATAAACAGAGATCTCATTTTCATGGCTGCATTGCTAATGCCAAGCAAAGCAGACCCTGGCTTCCTATTTCTGTGATGCTGAGCGTTAAACTCAGGGCTTCACAGATGCTCAGCAAGTGCTCTACCATGAGCTACATCCCTGGTTTTGTAAGAGAAATTTTCTCTTATTAACAGTGCATGGTCTACACTGCTCCATGCTGCTCATCTCCCCCCAATATTCCAGGAATTGAGCCGTTATAGTTTAAAGCTGCCTAGGTTAAATTCAGACTAGGATAAAGCTGACTAGAAAACCTGGGTTGTGAGGTAGAAACAGCCCCATTCCATGTTTAAGGAATTTATGGAATGTATCTTCCCTGGGCATCTGCTGCCCATATTAGGAAGCGCCCTCCGCCACCCAACTCTAGACCACCCTATAGTCGCCCCCTCCAATGAATGTAGAAAGCCATTTAAACTAACCAATGCCTTCTGCTTCTGTAACCTCGCTTGCCAAAGCCCTGCCTTCCTTTGTTCGGTAGTTTTAAAAGCCATGCTCCGGCACACCTCGTGGCTCTCTGTTCCTGTGTGTTCACGGAGCCCCAGGCATGCTTGGACAATAAAACCCCTTGCCTATTGCATGAGATGGCGTCTGTTGACTTCTTCCTACAGGCGGCGGGAGTCTAAACCCTCTCAGTTTTAGAACAAAAGTTCCTTCAATGCCGTCTCCATTATTTTTTTACCTATACCTTTTGCTAAAAGAGAAACTGACGCAGAAAGCACATTTTTGGAATTGTATAATAGAAGATACTTAGAAAATCCAAAATCTGCAAAGCCAAAATATAACTGCAGGAAGCTAAACCATGCCACTCCACAATAATCCTCCTTGGCATAAGGAGTATTGTGAGCAGGTTATTTTAGAAACTATAGACCTAGGGAAAGCACTGAAAACAGAAGTTTCCTTCTGCTAAGGGAAATCTATAGCTGTAAAGGAAATTTGTTTCATATGGCTGATGTCCTTTTGGCAACAGGAAGGAGAACTAAGTCACTGGAGTCTCCCCGTGGGGAGGGGACACATGAAATCTGCATAACTATAATCTAGCTGTACACTGCAAATGCTTTCCCTGGAGACCTTCCCAACATCTGCCTTCCCCACATCCCTCCTTCCATTTCAGAGGAAGACGGCATCCAAGGCTGCCACACCATTTTTTGTGTGTGCATGTGTGACTGAAGGTTGAACCCAGAGCCTTCACACAAAGCTATATCCCAATCTTTTTTTTCTTTCTTTTTCTAACATTATTTTATAGTGGGGGGGGCACAGTCCCTTGTTTTTTATTTTCATTTTGTCAGTCTTGCTAAACTGCCCCAGTTGGGCTCAAATTTAGAAATCCCCCTGCCTCAGCCCCCCAGAGTGCTGGGATTATAGGCGTGGCCACCTCACAAGGCTCATATTCTACAGACTGTTTCACCTCTATTCACTCACATCTCACACACAGGCTTAGTTTAATCTCAAAGAAGCTGCACTTCTAGAGACTTAATCTCATTTTGGGAATTTTTTTTATTTTGCAAGGAGAGTAGGTTACATCTAAGAACTCCTAAACACAAACTGCCAGCAGACGTGAACACTCTAACCACTACAGGGACAGGGCGAACAGACTCGGGCCCTCAGCCTGTTATTTATCAGAAGCATGATTCCTGTTTTCTTCTGAGGCTCCTTTAAGAACTTAAAGGGAGTTTTTGCTTAAAAAAAAAAAAAAAAGAACAATAACAACAAAAGACTCATGACTTGGGCCTACAGATGTCTAACAAGTGACTAAAAAGAAAAAAGCTTGACCTCTTTCTTTCCTTCCTTCTTTCCTTTCTTTCTTTCTTTTCTGCCAGACAGATGCTGCACTGCAGAGCTATATCCCTGGCCTGTTGTCTTCCTGTCACTGCCATGTCCTGGCTGCTTCCCGGGGGTGCCTGCCAGGGACCCTGGACTTCATGCCGTTTGTTAATAGTCACAGGGTCTCAGTGTGTGGCACCAGCGGCTTCAAACGAACAAATGAACTTGTACGACTCCTGCCTGTCTCAGCCCCTTGTACCCCACACACTGCAAGGATACTGGGTGACAAGCACCGCGCCTGGCTTTCAGAGGGGCATCTCTACCGCCATGACCTGGTCCTGAGGAATTATAATTTTTTTTTCCTTTTGGTGTTTTGAGACAGAGTCGGGCTCTGTAATTCAGGCTGGCCTTGAACTCACAGCCATCTTCCCCTGCCTCAGTGACGGGGAATTCAGTCCCATGGCCTTCGTGCTAAGCTGCATATTTAGCCCATTTTAAATTTTCAATATTAATCATGTAAGTAATCAGTGTTTCTATTAACATTATTTTGAGATGGGGTCTTGCTAAGTTGGTCAGTTGCCCAGGCTGGGCTGGAACTTGCCATCTCCCTGACCCAGCAAACTGGAGTACAGGGATCACCTGGGGTGCATGGCATGGAGTGTCTTGGGGACCCAAAACCTCTCAAACACAGACTGTGACACCGGTCAGTCGGTCGATTGGTCGAGCCTTCTCTTGGGCCTAGGGGATGCTGCACGTTCTGGTCTGTCTACCCACTGCCCTGTTTCCTGTGCCCCAGGGTGCAGGACTGAACAACCCCCTTCTCCTGTCTCTCCTCCAGACTGATTTCAGGGTCTCCAGTCTCTGGTTCTCAAGGATGAATGTCCCTGACCTTTATTTTGTAGCCCTCTCCTTTATTTTCTTAAAACCTTGGATCAGATTCTTGCTCAATTCTGCACAGTCATGTTAATAAATTAGGAAACACTGTCTAAAAGCTGGCAATACAAGGTTGATTAGCTTAAATTTCACAACCTATCTCATCTCCACTCAAGGCTGAAGACACCAAGATAAGATTAACAGGGCCATTCAACCAGCAGTAAGCACTCCAAGGTCTCTAGTCACTGCCCTACACCTAAGACCACCCTGGATTCCAGCAAAGCCTCCACAAAACTGCGACTGCCCCAGGCAGAAATAATCACCTCTATGGACCACATGAGGTAATAAGGGTCACTCCAGCAGCCCTCTGGCAACCCCAACCTAGCCAGCCTGAGCTGGTCCTTAAAAGCTTTTTCCCACTCTTTGTTCAGGGGCCTGATTTTAATCAGAGTTACAACCCCCTCAGCTCCTCAAGCTTTACCATTTCCTCTGTGTGTACTAAATCTATCTATCTATGCCTCACAGCGACACGTCCTGAAATGCTTTTCTACAACAAGAGTCAAAGACCTACCTGAGGCCAGATGAGGTGCCACCTCCTCCCTGGGGGACCTCCTCAGACTCCAACTGGTGACAGTAGGACATAGCACTAGGCCTGAACTCTATCCAATAAATGTCTGCTACTTTCTTTTAATGTTTAATTAGTATTTTTGGCTCCAAATACACTTAATGGAGCAGACAAGAACATGACCATGTGGTCATGTAGCTAAAATGCATTTCCCTAGGGCCGATTACATTCAGAAGAAATGCTTCTCCAAATGGTGCTTGGAGGAGGAAAGAAAAAAAATTGGACAAGAATCTCACCCCCCAGGAAAATCCTTTACAGCATTTGAGGCTTAGCAAATGAAACTCCAGAGAGACAAATGCATTCTTCAGGAATCTGCCTCATTAATTGGAGAGGGAAAGTTATGTTAGGGGATAAGCCACCAGTAATTAATATTTATTGTATCCCCACTGGGTAAATGACACTGCAGTCACCATTTTTATAAAAAGAGAACACAGTTCCTACAGACAAACAGCTTATTGTGTTCCATACATACATGCCTATCCCCACAGCCAGCCAGCTAATAGAGTCAATCCACTGCCGTGCTGCGAATTCCACAGGCAGGGCGGATGGAACCTTACACCGCTCACATGAGATGCCTGACATATGCCTGTGAGTGAATGGATGAGGGGAGAATGGAAGAGGGAGGAGAGGAAGAGGAAGAGAGGCTAAGTAAAAGGAAAGGACTAACTCGGGAAAACGGAAAAGGGAAGGATAAAAAAAGATAAAGAAGGCAGACAGACTAGTACGCCAAGGTTTCTGGAAATTTTTACTGGCAAAGCCAAAGACTCCTTTCCACTGAATTTAGCCCACTGTTTAACATGTCCACTCAAAGAATAAAGCTATTTCCTCCTTCGCCTGGGATCCTGGAATTTCAGCATTAGCCACTGGTTCTCTCCAGCGCCAATCTCCCAGTGTGAGATACTTTAACTGCACATTAGACAGCTCTGGACACGGGGCCCCAAGAGTTTTAAGTCTCTAATTTGATCTCAACAATCTTGGGACAAAACTGCCCCCTGAATGAGTTCCAGGCTCCACTTCCAGGGTTGCCCATGGAACACTTTTCTCCTGTGTACCCTTTATATGTTCTTTAGCTCTCAAAAGTGGCTTTCATCAGGGAGCTTCCTCCATTCCGGCAGAAGGTCCCAATCCTCACCACCCACAAAATTCCTCATGGTTGTAATTAAGTAATGCATTATGTTACTGACTGATTAACTTCTTTTGTCCTTTTCAGGCTCTGAGCTCCATGAGGGCAAAGACCCTTCTTTCTTATCCACTCTTGTTCCCCTAATACCTGGGATAAGGCACAGTAAATAGTAGGCAAGAATTGTAACAGCAGTTGGAAGAACGAGCAAATAGATACATGAAGATGTGCACCTGGCATCTCCTTGAGAGCTGAGAGCAGTGGTTGTTACCCTTAGTCCTGACTGTCTATTTGACTGGACTGAGAAACAGCACACTTCTGGGTTTATGATGGGCATTTCCAGGATGATTGGCATAGGAGACAAAACACTGATGGGAGAATCCCGCCCCGGATGTGAGGGCACCGACCAATGGGCTGGAACCGGATGGGACACAGGAAGAGGAAGAAGAAAGTCTGCCTGCACACGTTCTCACTCCTGCTCTGCTTCCTGGCAGTCATGAGGTGAGCAGTTTCTACCTTGATGTTTCTACCTTGGAGTCAGGTGACCATGGACTGAAATACCTGAAACTCTGAGCCAAAATAGATCTTTCCTCTTCTAACTTGATTTTCTCAGCTATTTTGTCACAGAGACAAAAAGTTGACTAACACCATGACCTAAGTCACAACAGAGAATCCACTTGTCTACCCCTTCGGTTCAGGATCTCAGCTCTACTCACTTCTGTCATTATTTGATCCAATATAGAACTCTGATGCTTATGAGATATAAAGTTGTGCATTTTTTTATTATAGGAAATTTCACTGTGCTGCCCAAATTGGCCCGCCGCTCTTCCCCCAGTCGTCCGAGTAGCTGGGACTACAGGTGCTATTGCTGCACCTATCTGCACATCATCACGAGAAGACTGGCGTCAAATGGATCATCAGTTAACACTTTTATCAGAAACAGCTCGATAATGAGGTGCTTCACTAAACTTACATGCTGGGAAGACATGAATGTCACGGTTATAAAGTTGCCTGTCAGAGAGTGCTAAAGTATACTAACTACAAGTTCCTTTGCTAACATACACTGTAACCAAGCCCAAAACACCTCATCTTTCTTTCATTTGTAGCACAGTCTCACAATGAAAATCCTGTAAAGGACCAAGTTACAGAGGAGTTGAAGTGCTAAAGGCTCAATTCACACTGTTCTCTCGGTTTATACTTTTTCCAGTGATTTCTCAGGTCTAGAAAATAGCTCAACTAGCTGCGATGTCTTTTTTTTTTTCCCCCAAACCAGTCCCATGGACCTAACACTTGATATAACCTTGTGAAAATTGTAATTACTAAAAGGAGCTCTGGATTTAGCAACATATGAGGCGATTCTGTCTCGAGAGCACTTGAGTTTTCCTCATGTAATGGAAATTAAAACAGTTCTTTTCAAGTGAATAATTTTTTTTCCCATGACTATCACCAAACCAAAGATACAAATATGTGGGCCAGCAGTGGCCACTTGAAAAGATAGAGTTTGGAAAGTAGAGCAGGGTGAAATTCTCACAAAACACAGCTTATCATCTCGTCTCCCTACTCTTCATGAATGTACTTGGATAACTTTGCATCTCTTCACTTTCTCAAGTTCTGCCTAGAAAGGCTTTCCTTCTCATCCTTCATGGTAAGAGTCCTATAAGGCTTCCATGTCCTTTCCCAGTTCTTCTGAAAGCCCTCATTTTCCAGGTCTGAAGTCACCCTGGCCCGGGCCCTAACAGCTTTTCTCTTTTCCCTGTAAGACCTGCAGGTGAGGAGGACAGGCTCCTGCCCTGCTGTCTCCACACCTGGCTAGGGCCAGGTGATGCCAATCAAATCTCCAGTGACCCACTGGGCACACCCGTTAGTCTCCAGATCTATAACTCGAACTTTGATCTTTCTAGGAAAGAATGTTCTGCATCAGTTGCTAACACTTGTGTGACTGCCTAATTTTGGCTAATCTGGGCATTTATAAAAAGGAAAATGCATCTCCTCTTCAGTTCAGAAAATACTTAGAAATTATTTCCCTTTAGACTTATCTGTGTACTATTAATTCACTGTCTTTAAACTTTTAGAACATGTATAGTATTAGCTATTCTTCCAGATATTTTCTCATGTTTCCCAACAACAAAATAAACGTTATAATTCTTTCCACACAATACATATTTCACTCCAGGAATAAATTAAGTATTTTCACATATATTTAGTTGCAATAAAAGGTAACAATCAGCACAAGGAAATGCTGATTGGCTCCCTTTTCTTCTGCTGACTGTATACGTTACCATTTGCCCTGCTCCAATAAACTGGAAACTCAAAAAAAAAAAGCAATTCTTCTAGTTAAAAAAAATTTTTAATATTGCTTCAAACTGAAATATATACTAGATTTTAATAAAGCTGCCTTTATTTTTAAGGACATTTTCCCCAACATTTGCATTAAATGGATTTTTTTTTCCCTTAAGAGCTCTATAGCTCTGAGGAGACTGGCTCATCTGAAGAGCAAGGGTAATTTTTACCCACAATGCTGCTGCCCCCTACTGACCAAAGGATGGACACCTTTGCCAGACACTGCCCTCTCCTGAGGAAATGGTAGCTGAGACACCTACTGACGTCAAGTCCTACGGAAAGAAAGAAGCCATTAAGGGATGGTCCCTGTGTTGGTTACTTTCCTCTCATTGCTAAGACAAAACACTTGATACCAAAAATTAAAGTGGGAAAGGTTTATTTAGCTCACAGTCTATGGAGGTTTCACTCTATAATCAGCTGGCTCCAAGTCAGGGTAGCACAGCTGAGAGGCAACCATTCATGGTGGAGAAAAATAGCAAAAGAAGAGCAAAAGGGGGAAAGGCAAGACCATTTCTATCTTTTATACTGTATGCAGACTCCCTGCACCAGGCAGGGTGTAGCACCCACACCTATAATCCCAGCACTGGACCATGAATCAGTCACAAACCACAAACCTGCCCCCATGACTGCATAAGGCTTTGGGGGGACATCTAGACACAAACCGCAACAGCCCCTTAAAGTCATAGGAAGCAAAAGAGAAGCCAACACATGAACATATAAAATAAAGACCACTACAAAATTACACTGCTACATTATAGTTTGGACTGCTAAGACAGACGAGTAGGATTCCTGGATGACTAAAGTAGGGAAGATGAACAGACCAGTGGTTCCCAACATTTTCCCATTAAGGAACCACTGGTTTCTTCCATGCTTTCACTAATTCTTTTGTGGAAGAAAACCCGAGCACCCAGTAACTATGTAATCAATTCCAGACAACATCAAAAAAAAAAAATTAAGTGTTTAATTTTAGTTATTTTTTAAATTTTAGTTATTTTTAAATGGGGGGAAGCTTATAGAAGAACCCTTAGGAGGAAGGTTCCAAAATCTATGAATCTTAACCTAATGTCTCAATGGGATTTTCAGGTCTGGGAATACAGACAAAATGTACCTAGTGACAGTTCTGTACCTAGAATCATTTTCATCCTGAGGAAACAATCCTTAACATTCACTAGAGCCCAAAAGGGACTTGTGGTCAATGATAATTCAATGAATGTATTAAAGGGCAGGCCCAGTGACATCCAGCAAGGAACTCCTGACACAGAGGGAGAGGCCATTTCTATCCTAAGAGGTTGACATTCTCGTTTACATTGGGGAAAAAGTCTATTCTCCCTTTCCATTTGGGAAAAAGTGGGACAGGGTTATACCAGCCCACTGAACTTTATACCCCATCACTCTCTGTTATGGTTTGTGTCTGGTTGTCCCCGCAAAGCCTCAAGTGATCATGGAAGGGGCAGTCTTTTCAGAAGTGGCTGAATCTAGAGTGACTAATTCATGGTCCAATGCTGGGATTAAGGGTGCAAATGTTACACCACCCAAGGGTGGATAGCCTGCATACAATATAAGGGGTTGAAAGGGTCTTACTCTCCTCTTCCTCTGTTGCTTTTGCTGTCCTCCACCATCATGAATGGTTGCCCCTCTGCCAGGCGCCATCCTGCCTTGGAACCAGCCAACTATGAATTGAAACCTCTACAAACTGTGAGCTAAATACACCTTGCCCTCTTTAACTTTGAGTGTGGGTATTTTGTCTTAGCAGTGAAAAAAGTAACTAAGACACTCTCTATTGACAATGTCAAAGGTTTTCAAAAGTGGGAGTAGGCAACCACAACAGACTATAATTCTTAACTACTGATGCTGTGTGGTCAACTCTCCATGCACAGTCAGTCTCTGTTTACAGATGTGATAGGACAAATAGTTTCTAATACTTGCTATGTTATCCTATATAGACACTGACTAGCTAAATGCTGGTGGGTACTAATTTAGAACTCAGTTTGATGAATAAGAAATGGAGAATGTGTCCAGCGAACTTGTTTTTTGGTAGAGATAGCATCTTCTCCACCCCCACTATTGAGAAGCAGCAGAAGCTGGTATCGAGAGATGCAGGCTCAAGGACCCTTATTTGTGGCAGCATTGGGCATACTGTTTCATCCTGGTTGGCCTCAGTTTCCTTTCCTGAAAGATGGGGCTCAGAATAGCTCGTAATACTCTTTACAGCAATCTAAATGATATCAATAAAGATGAAACCCTTGGAAGTGCTCCCAATACATCTAAGTGTTATGCAAGAACCTAATACACCCAATACACCTACATGTTATGTAAGTGTTATGCTTCTGCTCCTATGGTTCCAACAAACAATGAGACTACAGGTAACACGCACAGAATAGTGACATGCTGTGGGAAACAGCAGCAAAAGTACCAGCAAGGGTGATGGTGAACAACTGTGCAAAAGTAAACACAAACTGGGATCCTGGGTCATTTCAGCCAAACATCATAAAACCTTTTTATATAAGAAGTGATTCATCCAATGCAAAACATTACACTTCTCTTACTTGCCCTAAAAGTAGTTTTACAAATAACTATCAATTACAGTCAATTCTCATTCACAGTAATTATGTTACACAAAGTCTCTGCGAACACAGAGACAGGGAATTCTGAGCTGTCCCTCCACAGGAATGGAAAGGTAGGTTTCTGGAAGCCTCTAGCTGCAACATTTTCATCAACCAAAGCACCACGGGCCAAGGCCCTTGTTAAACAAGGCCACTGCATTAGCGTGGAAAACCAGCTCTTCACGTAACTTGATTCTCTTATTGGCAGCTTCACTTTCCAGTTTTTGTTGCCTGTGTGTTCAACTGGGGTACAGAAAATATTAAATGGGAAATTCCAGAACAATTCATAAAAAAGCAAATTTGCAAATATGAAGTGTGTGCATCTCATAGATTATAATCCCAAATGCTAAAAAAAAAAAAAAACTCATCAAGTCATCTTGGTAGATCTATTTATTTATGGTACAGATGAGAAAATTACATTCAAAAGTGGTCAGCATCTTGCCAGAGGCCACCTTACTGACAGACCCTAGATCAAGGATTCAACCCCGCTCCACAGCCCCAGAGCCTGTGTGTGTGGTACAACAGGACCCCGCGCCCTCCGTGTCCATTCTCTCCACATGAAGTCCAAACAGAACACAGGGCAGCACCTTATCTGGCTTCCACTGAGAACATGTACATCTGGCAATAATTCGCATGTCTCTGCAAATGCCTCCCTTTGCAATTTAATCCCACTATGAATATCAATTTTTAAGCTCCAAATAAACATTAGCAAATAGGCAGATTTGCAAACACCAACTATATGAATGAGGATAAACGTTAATTTTAAAATTCACCCTCAGTTTCCTCATTTCCACAACCTTCCTCACCTACAAATTTAACACTTTCCATGCAACATCAACTTTTGAAATGTGAGAACCAAGGATCTAATTTTTTCGGACTTTGGGTGATATAACCAGAAGAATTTTTTGGTGTGCAGCCCCACAACAACGATATCCACTATCATTTTTAAAAGTCATTCTTTAGAGCCAGGGATTTAGCTCAGTGGCGTAAGTACCTGCCGGGCAAGAGTGAGGTTGTGAGTTTGATCCCTGGTACCAAAAATCAGTCTTTATCTCATAAATCCATACACAGCCCCTGAGGCTGATTTCTATTTTTTCATAGATTCATATATCCTATAGATACTTTTGGGGAGGTGTTCTGAGACAGGGTCTCACCATGCAATTCAGGCTGGCCTCAAATTCATAGCGATTCTCCTGCCTCTGCTTTCCAAGTGTTGGGATTACAACAGTGTGCCACCATGCCCGGCTATGATATTACTTTAGTACTCTCCAGAGTGGCCTCACATAAAGACTGGCCAATTTCTTCCCTTTTAGAGTGTACCATACTTTGAATAAAGCTGAGTGCACAGCCGGCATCACTATCACTCATGCCTGCACAAGCATATCTAACACAGGTATTTCACCTGTGCCGCAGTACAACTTCACAAGCCTTCTTGTACTTAGTAATACCAGGCAGCACTCCGCGCTCCACCTGTCCACCATGGGAGGTGGCAAAACCACCAGCACAATGCACAGATGTGCAAAAACATGCCCTAAACAGACCAGCTAAAGGGCACTGCTTTTAAAGTATGCACAGAATTAAGATGGCAGTCTTGTTCCGCCTCTGCTGGAAGAGATGCATGACTGACTGAAATTTTCACAGCTCTGTGAGTGTCACGAGTGACCAAAAAGACATCCAAAGTATTGGTCCTGGGGGTCACAAACCATTAACAAGGAGTAGGCAAACCTGCCAATATAGAATCTGTGACTAACCATGTAGTTTTAAGTTACTGGAGTATTTTGAAAGCCTAGAGCTACCAAACTAATACAAATAACTCAAAACTCAAAAGGAAACTATGTAACACTATGTGTGGCAAAACCACTCAGTTCTAGTCTCTTTTCACATAATTGTAGGCCTCTGATTACTAAGAGACAACAGACACTTATTCACCACTATCTCCACTTCAAAACAGGCAGCCTAACCTGACTCAATTATTGTAATATTGTGATGAATGGTAAATTACAACAATGGTAAATTACAACAATCCTTGCCTGCAGTTATTCAAGTTCAAAAAATACACTCAAAGACATGCCCCTGAAGCTTTAAAAATATTGATTTGGATGTAGAAGAAAGCTGCTCAAACACCCCCCACCCCTCATTTTTTGTTTTGTTTTTTTCCCAGTGAATCATTCTCTCGGCGGCTCTTATACAATGGACCTTATTGGATTTCACAACACCGATCTTCCTTTCAGTTGCTAAATGATGTTCACTGATGGGTTCCACTCCACTTCCTTTAAGTGGTGGTGTTTCCTTCACAGCTCACAGAGGCATCATATTTTAAAGATTTTTTTAAGGGGAAAAAAAATAGGAATGCATTTTCAGCCTTGGCAGCATGAAACAGGGTGACATCCTCACCACAGGGGAAAAGCAGTAAAAATTCTGTCCCTGGAGCTACCCTTCCAGGGGAGCAAGACTTGGCATCACTAAGCAGGCGAGTGTGCACTGTGCTGGAATCGAGCACCATGGAAAGAAGGCCAGCGGGGAAAAGAGCAGGAGATACACACGGATGCAATCTTCAACAGGCGGACAGCCTGGATGGCCTGAAATAACTAGCGTAAGGAAATAAAAAGCAGCAGTTGCACAAAGCCAAAGAAAGGATGTTCCAGGAAGAGATGGAGGAAATGCAAAGGCCCCGAGTTCTACCTGGCAAGTCAGAGAGGGGGAAGATAATCCACTCTGTGAGAGAGGGGCTGCATTAGTGGGTTGCTTTGATTGAGATGGAGCACACTAGCTTTCAGACAAACTGATAGAACCTTCCCCATGCAACACCTAGATTCAGCAACTGTTAATACCTACCGTATTTGCTTTATCAATATGCAGGCATCTCTCTCTATCACGCACACCTCTTTCCTTAACATCTGACATCATATTACAGCTATTTTAACAACTTGCCCTCTGTATTTCTGCAGACACCTCCCTAAAACCCAGGACAATTCCACTGTCTGACTTCCTAACAGTAATCCCATTAAATCATTTGCAGTCCATATGCAGATGCCCCAGTTAGCAACCAAATTATATGTTTTGGACCTGTTGCAAGTGTCTCTTTTTAACCATCCTCCACCATCTTCTTCCATGACACTGATATTTGAAAACATGGGGCTGCATGGGACATCACATCTTGTGGCTTTGCCAATTTCCTCGAGGTGGTGTTTAACTTGCACGCGCCTCTCTCTCCCCTCCCTCCTTCTCTCCTGTATTTTCTGTGCACTAGAAAGCATCACATCAGCAGGCACACCAAGGCAGTGATCCCACAGTAGCGCGGGTGTGACATGTAAACGAGGTACAAACTGCCAGGGGCTCCTTTAACCACTTACCAGTACAATTACGTCAATACAGAATGACCAAAAATTGTGAATTTTCTTGTTAATTTTTGTAAGGTAATATAGTAGGAAATACAAAAATGACAATTTCATCAAATCTAGCCAGTACAAGAATGGACAGGTTGAAATGACACATCCCGAGGGACACTCAGGAATAGTTAGTACATAAACACCCTGCCGGAATGATGCTCGGGCTGAACTGTCAAGGGGTTATGTGATGCCACCGCTCTTGTAAAGAGCCAGTGGTCTTTGGTACCTTTTGCATACCATCACCACCCCTTACTAATAGCCTGGTCACAGTAACTGCCACCCCATGGCTCTGCATTCCTAAATGATACTACTGCCTAAATTGCTATTTCACTGGGCATTGCAATGTGATTTTCAGTCATTCCTCCTATACTGATTAGCCGACATCCACCCCTCCTCATCGCCATCCCACTCCTGTCCTTACTGTCATTAGAGATGCAGAAAGCACCTTTTCATTGCAAATGCCATAAAATAGTACATTATCTTCTTCACACACCTCCATAAACCTTTGAGCACTTCCTGCTTCCTGGTACATCCCTGGCTTATTTTGCACTTTTCAGGCTCCAGACCTAGAATGAGCCATTTCAGGGTTGGTAAGTTTCAAATAAAATTATTTTGACATTTTAAAAGAATCACTGTGTCATGAGGAAGGTGGCTGGAGGCAAGAACACCAGGTGGTGAGGGCTGGTCACAGGGGTCAGATTCTGGGTATATTTTAAAGGAAGAGGCACAGGGAAAGTCTTAAAATTCTGGTAGAGAATTAAAGAAAAAATGGAATAAATGTGGGAGAAAAGGCCTCATGGTTTGGAGTATGGAAGGAGGGGTTCCCACTTATTAATACCAGAGACAGAGGAGCAAGTTTTTGTTGCTTGCTTGAAGAGACAAAAGACATATAGCAAGAAGTTCAAACATTCAGTTTTGGATACATGAATGTAAATACTTCTAACTACCAACTGAGTATCCCCGTGTCACTGTCACAAGGCAGCTGGACACATAAGCATGGCACAAGAAGCTAGGACAGGAGACATCCACTCAGAGGTGGTCAGTGTAGTCTATATTTAAAGTTATAACTCTGGAGGCTGAGGCAGGAGCATCACATGTTAGCCTTGCCTGGGACACTTAGTGAACTCCTGTCTCAAAATAAAAAGGGTTGGAAAAGGAAAGTCATACAGGACATCAAAGCAAGATAATGAGAAATAGACAATGGCTGCCATAATATATCTTGTTATCTTCCCAATAGCTGCCCATATCATCAGACATAATAAAATGAAACAAAACAATGAAAATGACACAGGACTTCAAAACAAGATAACAGGAGATTAACAATGGCTACCATCAGGCCTCTTGTCATCTTCAAAATAGCTGCCCATACCATCGGTTTGTTTGATTTTTATTTTGGTTTTTGTCTTTTTTGAGACAGGGTCTCACTATGCAACTCAGGCTGGCCCTGAGCTCACTTTGTAGCCCAGGCTGGTCTCAAACTCCCAAAGATTCTCCTGCCTCAGCCTCCCGAGTGCTGGGATTTTAGTTGTGTGCCACCACGCCCAGCCTAAAAAATTTTAAAAGAATGAAAGTATGTTATTTGCATATATGTATATGAAGATGTTTAGCTAGGTCAGGTATATAAGTATGTACTGCAAAAAAGAATATAAAGACAAAAGTACAATTTACCCCAATCCTATTTCTTAGTTTACAACTTATTTTTTATTTTTTGCAGGTGCAGCGTGGTGCTGAGTTTACTGGCACAGCCACGGCCGCCCCTGGAAAAAGGTGTTGGGATCTTGGTGGTAAAGCAGGGCTTGTGCGGTGACTCAGGGCCCAGTGGGGCAGCAGGAACTTGATCTTGGAGTCATGGAACTGCTTGACAGGGCACTTGCTGACCGCGATCTCCTCCTCCTTTAGGATCCGGGATGGAGTGGGCATGGGCGCAGTGCTGGGCGCCCACGTCCTGGTAGCACTGGGTGATGGCGCCCGCCAGGTCAGGTCACGGTGCTGCTGGTACATGTTGTGGCTGCCGCTGCAGGAGTCCTAGAGCAGCCAGATGCCCAGTCCTTCACCCTCAGGGAGGATTTCTCAAACCCTGTGCACAGCAGACGATCTCCCCAGAAGACTTCTTCCTTTTCTTCAGCTGGGATAGGAAGTACCAGAACCAGGACTTGGGGTGAAGGTCCACATGCAGTAGAGAGGCGGCCTGCTGCACTTCGGGATGGGCAGGCAGCACCCCACCACCTGGTATTTCCGGAGTGTGCCAGCAGCCTTCAGGGCCATCCTTCCTGCTGGCCGCCACCCACAAAAAGAAAACCCTACTTTGTAACTTAAAAAGCACAGGCTGAATGGCTCAACATCCCTCCTCATGGCAGAGGCACAAATCAAAAATAGTGAGGTGCCATTTCAGTACCCACTAGGATGATACTCATTTTAAAAAGTGGGAAATCACACAAGTTGGCAAGGATTTGACAAGGAGGAAACCTTTGCACATTAGTGATGGGAATGGAAAATTCCAACAGTGTGGCAAGTCCTCAAAGAACACAACTTTTAAATTTTTATTTAAAAAATAAAATCAAAGCTAACCAAGAATTTATCCATCGCAAGATCCAACAACCCTCAATCCTACACTCAGTACTTAAATTTCGCGTAAAAATTCAATGAATAACAGAATAGCAAGAATTAGGGGCACATCAACACTGGTCTTTGGAACAAGTTCTCTTCTGGAAACTTCTAAAAACCAGACTGTAAAGGGACTCTCTCGGCCTTGAGAAGCACAGCAGATATAACCAACCCAGCTCACCCTCCCACAGTCTCAGGAGGCCAGGAAACAAACCGCAGCAGTGAGCTTTGAGGTTAACTTCTAATTAGCTACTTAGACATTTTTATGATACACTTTCCAATACATTTTACAATACATTTTTCCTTGGTCCTAGGGATTGAGCACAGGATCTTCACAGCTGGCCCTGAACTCACTTTGTAGCCCAGATTGGTTTTAGACACACGGTGATCCTCCTGCTTCTCTTCCCGGGTACTAGGATCCCAGATGTGCACCACCACATCCAGCCCCCCAGCCTTTTTAAATTTTAATACAGATTCTTGCTAAGTCCTCCAGGGGGACTTGGACTTGCGGTCCCCCTGTCCCAACCTCCCTCCGTGCTAGGATTACAAACAGGTGCCCACATGCTGGACCTCTTTCCCCATTTCTAGGAAATCTTTATTCAGCTGGGGAATTGGCCCTTCATCTAAGAGTTGGAATTTTCCCCAGGTTGACCTTGCTTTTGGTGTATGCTGGGGCCAGGAAATCTTTATTTTCTGACGACACACTTATGGTTCTTTTCTTTTGATTTTGGCTTAAGACGTTTTGAGTGTTTTAAAAGGCTTTACCACTACAAAGTAACTTAGACCACTTATGCTGCTTTAGAAAAATACAGGAAATTGGGTAATTTATAAATAACAGCAGTTTACTTCTCACAGTCTAGGAGGCTGAGAAGACCAAGATCAAGCACAGGCTGAGGTGCTGTTCTGAAGGCTTGTTCACTGCAGGACACCACCTTAGGTCACAGGAAGAAGGGAGGCGAACGCTGGGTGCCTGACACAGAACAGAACCTTGCCAGGGAGAGCAAGGGGCCGCAGTTCCCCACAGCCCTCGCACGAAGCACTAATCACCTCTTGAAGGCCTCATCTTTGAAAGCTGCAGCACTGAGGGGTTCAGTTTCAACACGAAGGTCTGGATTGGGGATGGAGGTTGAGATGGGAGATTAAGACATGGCTGGCTAAACACAGGGGGTCCCCTGTCAGTCACGAAAGTCCATGTCCAGAAGGAGACTGAACAACGGGATGTGACTGTCAGTCACAGCCAGGATGCGGGGGCTTCTCACAGACTGGATCTGGAAGGACATAAAGGCTTGGCCACTGACACCACAGCCACTGCAGTCTTGCAGTCTCACTGTCCTGTTTCTGCACTGGCCCGTTCTACTTACGGAACATTATCTCTTCTTACTCTTTTCTTTCCACTCTTTACTTTTTCCCTTTTCTTCCTTTACTTTAAATAAAAGTTGTATTTATCTGTTTACCAGTTGTCCAGCCAATTCTTTGGGCAGGACAGAAAGGGCCTGGAATCTTCAGGCACCGTGCAGTCCACCAGCAGGGGGAGGAGGGCAAACACATTCACGCCATAGCACAAGGAAAAATAATAGGTTCCCGTAGGATTCCTTTGAGCTCAGCCTCACTTTTCACACCTGTCTTTGCACGGCGCACTTCTCAAGTAACCCTACTGACTGCAACCCACCACACTCCAGATGGCAAGTGCCCCCAGGCCTCGGTTTCCTCCTCCAGAAGGCAAGCGGCATTACCTGCTTAACATCAAGCAGGGCTCTGATGAATGAGAAAACTACGTGCTAGTGTCCTACACAAGACTCACGAGAGGTGGTGGACGTAACTGCCCCCTCCTGCTTCTACATTTCCCTTGATCTTTTTTGCCTTGCTGAGTAATGTTCTGCATACTTAAGGGCATAACAAATATTACAGGGAAGTCAAATTATCACTATTTGGGGCCAGGGATTTAGCTCAATGGCACAGCACCTGCCTGGCAAGTGTGCAGTCCTTAAGTCGATTCCCAGTATCCAAAAAACATTAAATTGTCACTATTTCTTTAAAATCATTAAACAGATTTGATTAAGGTTAAAATTGGGTTTTAGGGCTATTTGCAGATTGATTAGATCACTCTGAGTCTAGTCCCCCAGGTGATATATAATGAGCGTGGACGATCTGAAAACAGATTGACACTGTAGATTCTCTGGGAAGGACCAGCTAGATGGTCAGCCACACCCACCCTGTTGGTCACTAGACAACAGATCACAGACAGGCACTTATCCCCAGGTTCATTCACCAACCAAAGACTCAGCCTGCTCTGCTAGGAAATTTGACATGTTCCATCCATGCAGACGTCAGGAAAATTTCTAAAATAAAGATTTTGAATAGCATGTGGTCAACAGGGTGCATATTTAAATAAATTACAATCACAGGGAACTATCTGTAAATAAGTATACACATAGAATATGAGTTACTTTTCATATATATAAATAAAATATAGACGGAAACTTTACATGAGAAAGATGATACATCTTCTGCCCACAGTGTAACAAATGTATGAACTGTATCAATGTAAACTGATAAAGATGAGAAAATGTTAAAACATTAAAATACAAGGTTTTCTCTTCACATTCTTTCCCATGTGTTACATTTTTTTCTCTCTGGAATAAAGCTATCTAAAGATCAGCTTGTGGCTACATTTCAGAGATGTCAATAATCTAACCCCAGCAAGGTTAGGTAAATTACTTTTTCTAGATTCCTCAACATGCACAGAGACATTGAAAAAAGTTACAAGTTTTATCCCAGAAAAGGATCACTTTCACAATGCTATTTAAAAGAAGGTAACTTTTTATCAAAGTGGAATAAATGCCAAAACAAATATCAAAGAAATTATAGAAGTCTCTTTTTGTCCAATTCTTAATTTAATTTAGTTCTTTTCCGGGTTCCATCTGCTGGCAACAGGTATGCACATAAGTCTTGACCTTGCTTGGCAAATTTAATGGAGTATGGGATAGGGAAACTGGAAGATATTTGTGAAACTAAAAATTACAGGTAATCCAAAAAGCTCACTTTTTCTAATGTTTAAGGGTTTTTTTAAAAAACTCCCATTTCAAAATGGCTTTATAGAATTATTAAAATATATGCGAGGCTGAGGAAAGATTGCTCGTTCAAGGTCTGCCTGGTCAACTCAGTGAAACACAGTCTCAAAATTTTAAAAAGGACTGAGAGTATGTACCTCAGTATGCCACAGTTCAATTCCCAGTACCATAAACAAAACAAAATGGTTACATTAAATATTATAGGAAATTTAGAAATACAGAAAAAATAGAGGGGGAAATAAAACTCACCTATGATCCATTAATCCAGATAAAACACCAAGTTTGGTGTACTTTTAGGCTACAAATGTTTAACAAAATATGCAGATGTACATGAATGGCCTATAAATTATGTGGTCTTAAAACTCCACACTTGGAATCCAGTTGAAGGGATCCTGGAATAGTAGTGGATAGCACCAGGGGGAATCTTCAGGATTTGAGTCCACCATGAAGTAGAAGAAGTCTAGCCAGATCTTGGAAGAGAAATCCGATTTGGAAACCCCCGCAATTAACACAGATTTCCAAAGCTGAAAATCTCAACTACAGAATTTTCCCATAGTGCACTGGGCAGAGCAGACTTAGTAAGTCCCTGCCCTCCATACACGGGTGGGAGAAGTGGTGGGCCAAGGTGAGAGCCAAGGGCATCACCAGGGGGAAGATGCTGCCTTGGGAAAGGCATGGTGAGAGAAAGAGTCCAACTGGGACAATCAGGATGGCTGAAAGTGAGGGGGTGTGCAGCACCCCTGAAAACAGGACTGGCAGTATCACAGGGGGACCATGAGAGCCAACTGAGCCAAGAGAACAGGCTAGAAGAAGCCAAGACACTTCAGAAAGATTCCCAGGGGCACCCATTGACAACTGGACCTTTTGCCAAAAATAGAGAGTACTTTATCTTTGCAACGTGAGTCGCACAGTGAATAAATTTGTGACTTTGTAAAGTACACATGCTGCACTTGTATGCTTCATTAATGTGTTTTAAATTGGAATCATGATACACATTTTCATGACTGACTTGTTTCCCTTAAAATATTATGACTACTTCGCCACACCGTTACCTGAAATTCCTTAATGTAACTGTTCCTTATGCTGAGCGGAAACTGGTGAGACTTTAGGTAAACAATTACTAAGATCACAATTCCTAAGTTACAGGTAATCAATAAGCATGTGACATTTTTCAACCTCATAACTAATTACAGAAATGCAAATTAGAAGACCAACATTGGGTGCTTCATCTGCCTAGCAAGTTGGTCAAATTTTGCAGTATCATAATGTTGGCAAGGGTTCAGGAAAGTGAGCGGTCACATATAATATCAGCCAAGGGCGTAAACGAGGAGGACTTTTCTTCAGGCCATTTGGCAATTTCTTTCCAAAGCCTTTAAAAGACCACTCGTGTGTGGCAATACTCGTGAACCCGAGTGTATGTATGCTCAGCAAGAAACATTCTGGAATCGCCCTCTGAATAATTAGGAGCTGATCTACTATCACATATATAAAATTTGTACATTTCTGTATCACACATGTCAGATTCTCCATCTGCTGGCTACTCAGTTCTGACGGATAAAGGGCCAAAGATGAGGAGGACACCTCATGGATCCTGTGGCTTTCTCCTTGCCAACTGTAGGCAGAAATGACACACAGGTGACTCCCTGAAACCAAAACCAATCTCTAGGGTCTGACCCCAAAGCCTGAATTTGGTCACTTTGAAGCCCCAACCACCCACTGCCACCTGGTGACCCCTGGAATTAACACATACACACAATGTCACCCACAGGATGCAACCTACATTACAGCCTTCAAGGGGTAAAGGGGCTTAGGTCACTTGAGTCAGATCTCCCAGGCAGGACATGAAAGATCCGCTGCTTAGCTCAGGGGGTCAGATGGCACAGGAGACAGACATGCTGGCTAGAAAAAACTCACCACAACGTTACTAGCCCCAACCTAAGCCACAGGTGGAGGGCTCCTTGGCTGGCTGGCATGAGAAACTGGACATCTCCAGACTCTCAAGCAACTCACCAAAAGCAAAAGAGGAGGACAGACAAGGCTCAATTCTGGGCCACTTGCATCATGAAAATAATCATGGCAGAAAAAAATACCTTGTGTGACCCCTGTGCACAACATAGCATTTTTATTTTTAAAAAATGAAGTGTCATTTTTAATGCAGGAACAGCCAGCTCTTGTGCAAATTTGGCTCTGTGCTAGAGGAAAACTCTTGTCCTATAAAAGCATTATACATCTTCTCAGACCTCAGAGGCTGGCAGGATGTGCACAGAGGCTTTTAGAGGAAGAATTAATGTGAGGGCACATCCTCGGGCCCACACCTCCCATTTAGTGATAGCCAAGCTGCTACGGTACCTAGTGCACATCTGAAAACGAAACGGAGGAAATCTGGAGACAGAGCTATCCAGGAAGGATTAACACGGAATGAAAGTGCACGTGCACTTCCCCTGAGGTCCTGACATTTTCTGATAGCCTGGCATATTTTTCATAAGTATTCATGGCAGAGTGAATTCAGTCTTACAGCCTCGAGACAGCTCACTCTGCTCACCTCCTGATGTGCATTTATCTCAAAAACATCGCCCTTCACAAACCTGTGTTCTTACCGACTGCAGGAAAGAGCGCACAGGGGCTCCTTCCCCGCTCCCAACAGGGCACCACTGAAAGGTTCGGAATTACCTAAAAGTGACAGCTTGTTTTTTGTTTGGCACATGTGGGTCTATTTTAAATTCTCAGCTCTCCAGAGTCCAGAGAATAACAACAGACTTTGTCCCCAAGAACTCATAATCTGGATCTCCCAGAAGATAAACGTCAACCTCCCTTCCTTGTAGACCCAAAGGTAGTAGCCATCAATTTAACCAATTTCTACCAGCTCCCCTATTTCACACAGGTTTCCCTATTCACAAGCCAATCAAAGGGGGCAGAAATACCTTCCTAATTCCTTCTGTCTCTTTCACATCCTGCCTCCTCCTGACACCTACACCTCCTGTGAACTGCCAGCCAAAGCGCAGAAGCATCTGTCATTTTCTCTCTCCCTAAAATAGCTACAACAGCAGATGCAGCCAGCCAGGACCGCTTCCCTCAGCTCTGCTCAAGTTTTCAGTACTGTGATCTGTATGTATGACCTCTATGGCACAAATCATTTATGTAGAATATTAAAATATACAGAGGATTTTTCCAAGATTTCTAAAGTTATGTATAACAATCAGCAGTAAGTGTCTGACTGTCGAACAGCATATTTACCATGCTATTAGGCATTAATGCTTTGAGGGTTTAGGTATCACATGTGGAAATTACACTAAGAATCCTGAATTGCACATTAAATATACTTCTCGCCCATGCCCTCCATACTATGAATTGAACCCAGGGCCTTTTGTACAGTTACATTCTTTTTATTTTTATTTTGACAGAAGGGCTCACTAATTTGCTAAATTACCCAGGCTGGGCTCAAATTTACAATCCTCCTGCCTCAGCCCTCCATGGTGCTGGGATTACAAGCATGCACCACACCCAGATAACTTCACCTTCTTGAAACCAGAGGAGCTCACAGATAGGACAATTTTTTCCCTATGGTTGTTTGTTTGTTTGTCTGTTTGTTTTGGTACCAGGAATCAAACACAACCTTGTGCTTGCCAGGCAAGCGCTATGCCACTGAACTATATCCTCAGCCGCTCTCCTATGGTTTTCTTAAAAACCACCTCTGATTTACAAAGTAACATGAGAAACTTATAACTGTCATAATTCCAATGAAAAAGCAACTGTAATTAAATTCAGCCTCCTGAGAAATAATGGTGTGAAGAATACTGTACCAGAGAGCAAAGAAAAACAGCTTTTTCAAATACAGAGTTCAGAAAGACAGGTATTTTATTCATCCCTGCCTCTGCAGGTCAGTGCTCCTCAGCCTCAGCTCCATCCATTTTTGGGGCCCAATAACTTGCTGTTGTGGGGCGCAGTAATGCACGTTGTAGGAGGATCAGCAGTATCCATGTCCTTGACCCACCAGATGCCAGCTGTCAAATACCATGGTCACTGTCACAGGGCCTGGATTGATGCCTATTGCTGCCCATGGTTTCTTGCAGCCGAGACTCTCCAGGTATAGGACCACCACCACCCAACCAGGGCTTTCCTTCAGTGTCCCAACACAGGAGTGTCAACAGCTACGTCACTTGTGCTCTTTTCAAGCAGTGACTGACCCTCTGCCTTAAGCACTTCTGCCCATTCTCTTATAGGGTCCTTCTACACAGACGGGCAACTTTACTACTTCAGGGCCAGAAGGATACTCAAGTGTTCAAAAACCAGGGTAAAACACTGAACTAATCCCTAGAACTTAGATGGGATTCCCCTCTTTATTCTGTGGTATTTTAAAATCACTGATTCAAGGTATCATCTTCCTAGTGTGACAGCCAAAGGCTGACACTGAATTTAACAAACTCCTGCCAACCACTGAATTTCTGGTTCTTGGGGTTTGGGAGAGAAAATGAAGTTGAATCATTTCATCTGAATGTTTCCATTTCTCTAATCCACAGTTTCTGTGAACCCTGCAAAGATCACAGCTACTTTTCTACATAAAAGGGTACTGTTATGGCTAGGGTCTAGATGTCCCCCCAAGCCTCCTGTGATTTTAGGTAGGGCATCTTCTGAGGTGGCTGGATGCTAGGATTGATTCATGGTGCAATGCTAGGCTCAAGGGCACTAGGATTAAGGGTGTGAATGCTAGCCATCCTGAATAGCCGAGATAAGATATGAGAGATAGAAAGAGCTCTGGTTGTTCCTTGCTTTTGTTTTGCTACCTTCTGCCTGTCATGAACTGCTTTTTCTCTGCAGTGCCTGTCTGCCATGCCACCTTGCCTTAGAACCAGCCAGTTATAGACTGAAGCTTCTATGACCTGAGCTACATAAACCTTTCCTCCTTTGACTTTGGGTGTCGGGTATTTTGTCTAAGCAGTGAGAAAACTAACTAAAATGGGGCTACATTTTAAAATACACACATGCCATGTTCTACCATGTATGCCAACCATAGTTCTAGTCATGTAAGAACAGTGGTATAAGTTAGTCACTTTTTGTCAGTTCCATAATACAGTATATATCAAAAAGATCAACTGACAACTGAGTTTGGATTAATCCTGGAAGTGCCCAGGACTCTCCTGTAACCCTAAACATCTTCTGAGTACCATGGATTCATCTGTTAAATGGGAGTGGGAGCAGTAAGCATTATGCAAATTAGCAATGGCTCTATGTAGCCTCTCAGCCTAAAATCCACACACATTTGCAGTCTAAATTGCTACCTAGAATATAAATCATTCTCTGGGTCCATGCCCAAGAAGCTGCCTCTGAGGCTTTCTTAATACATTTATCTACCAATAGGGTAAAGTGTCCAATATGGTAGCCTTCAGCACATAGAGCAACCAAGCACATGAAATGTGGCTAGCCCCAATCAAGATGTATGCAGTATGTGAAAAATGAACAGTGAATTGAAAGATTTAATATGAAAAATATAAAATATGGATTATATGTTGAAATTACAGTATTTTGGATAAAGTTAAGATTAATTTCTTAATTATTACTTTCAGCATGACTAGTTGGAAGTTTTTCATTACATATGTGTCCATAGGGCTATGCTGATACAACCCAGTCTCCTCCCATCCCTAATGTCATACTCAATTCAAATTAAGAAAACCTTTACAGAACTCCCATCCATTCCCTACTGTATTTAGTGGCAGAAAACAAGGTCTTTCAAAGTTTGCATATAAATTGCAGAAAACTCTCACCAAAGGCAGATTACCGGAAGGGTTTCAGACACAAGACCCTTCTAGAATTTGATATCATGTGACTCTCCAATGCCTGCCAGGCACTTTGACCCTCCAGGTCTTATTTTCCAACAGGCCAAGAAACAGCAAAGGAATGGATGAGCAGTCAAGTCACCTGGCGGGACTTCTGGCTCCCCCTTTGTTTTCCCACCTGACCTTGGGCAAGTTATTTAACCTCCCTCACCTCCATCACCTCATTTGTAAAATGATGATCCTAACAGGGCATAGCTCATGGAGATGTGGCCAAGATGAAGAAGTCATAGTGTCTAGTACATAATGAGCCCTCAACAGCTAAAACCTAATAGACTAGTAAGAGAAGGAACTCAAGCTATTGGCTGAAATCATGTAAATCCTATGCATAGCACCAAAAACATACAAGATAAAGGAATTTTTTAAAAGCTAGTAAGAACCTATATGGTGGGACCTCCCTTCTGAAGGATTTTAATATGTATGTACAATGTTACACAGCAGGTATCCATACACTTCCCAGACTAAAGGAATTGTGCCAATTCAGTAATACTTCCCATTTCCCCCCACCTAGAGAGGGTGGTTTGTTTTGTTTTGAGAGTTCATGCTGGAGACCACCCAGGACTTCACATACACAAACCACATGCTCTACCACTGAGCTAAACCCCTGACTCCCCACATTATGTTTTAATGTCCTCTGCCTGGGTTCTTTTGAGAAATCAAGGGATAACAGGTAGGAAATTTTAAGCAGAGAATGATCTTAGGGACTAGGGTTGTTAATCCTGATGGTCCGTTTGACGGGATTAAGAGAGACCTCCAGGAAGAAATGAACTGTCTAGAGTGTTAACCTCATCGAGGGATTAACCCATGGGCCAGTCTACAGCTCCGTCTATCAGGAGGTGGGGTCTGCTTGGAGGAAGCAGACTCCTGAAGCGTGACTTGGAAGCAGATAACCTTTCTCTGGTTCTTTCCCTCTTACTCTACTTCCTGGCTGCCATGAGCCAAGCAGTGTCTCTATACCACGCCTTTCCGCCATATTTCTGCATTGGGGCCTGTCTTGAACTGAAACTGGGAGCCGAAATATACTTTTCCTCCTCCACATCGTGTACACCAGGTATTCTGTCCTAGCAACTGAAAGATCTTGTCCTACCTTTGCACATTAGCTTGAATCAGGCTGACTACAGTGCACAGCTCTGTGAGCTGTACCCTCGCATATGTAAGCCACAGATGTTCTCCAAGGAGAATGCGTCTTCCCACATTCTGTGCTGTCTTTTACCAAGGGGGCTCCTTGTTATTATTTCAAGTCAGTACATGGGATGACAGTGAGTCACAAGGAAACAGAAACATCTCCCTTCAGCATTTCAACAGTCATTTCTCTGTAATCAGGACAATTCCACACCGCAATGTGATCAGCAAAGCTGTAAATATTTAAGTCCCTTAGATAAAATAGCATTGTTTTTCAATAAGCTCACCTACAACTTTCTCTAGAATCACCTGCATTCCTTACAATACCTAACATGGCATAAGTGCCATGAGAATAGTTTGTTATACACTATTGTTTAATAATAACAAGGTTGAAAGACTCTACATGTGTAGTAGGGGTGCAAATTTTTAATGTTTTCAATCCATAGTTGTCTGAATCCAAGGATGTAGAAATCTGTGGACACAAAGGGTTGACTGCACTGCATTGTCCTCTGGTCACACACAAATATAGCTGACTCTATCTCTGGGAGAAGAGAGAAACAGTACTAATGCTTACATGTGAGCAAGCTGCTAGGTCCACTGCACACACCAGCCTGCTAGCAGGCAGCCAACTGTCACTGACTGTGACAGGTTTGCCAACCTCTCTTAAGCCTGCTAATAAAGAATTGAGACCCAAAGACTGCTCACTATACTAAATCCTCTGAAGCTGTGCTTTCTTTTCCATCCTTCAAATCACCCTCTCTCACTGAAAGCAAATGAGTAGGCAGAGCTACAGGAATAAACATCAGAAAATCACCCAGGGCTTTAGCAAGGAAAAAGACTTTTAATGAACCTCATTTAGGGGTTAAGTTAAAACTCATAACCATACCATGAAATTCAGTATGTTATAAAAACTTATGGTAGACACTTAAATTTTATTTTGAAAAGAAAATCCTACTGATAATAGTGAAGGAGAGACAGAAATTGTATAAGCCTATAATAAGGAAAATGTTATCAGAATAATTCAGTTTTCCATGTCCTTTGACTTTCTCAAAGAGGTTTTTCTGAAGTGAGCCTAAAATAAGAGCTGTGTTTCGGGCTTTATTAATTTTCTTAGATTTTAATTTAGCTGCAAAATAATCCTTTATGGTCCCATCAACCAAAAAAGATTAACCTTTTAAATGGTTTTTTCTCCACAGAGAAAGATAAGGCTGCTGAAATGTCCAGAGCTGATGTCTAGCAGAGGCATAAGAAAGCCTAGGATTTGAGTATTCTGACTTTCTCACAGGTCCTTGTGAGGAATAAGAGTTAGCAACTTTCGAGACAGGGATGCCTCTGTCCCGGTCTCTGTCTCACCCCCGCCCTTCTCTCTCTCCCATTAAAATGAAACTGGTCCATAGCTGGGTATGGTGGTACATGCCTATAACCCCAGCTATTTAGGAGGCTGAGGCAGGAAGATCACAAGTTTGAAGCCAGCTTGGAAAACTCAGTAAGACCCTGCCCTCTGCACCCCAAAAAGACAAAGCACTAAAAGGTCCACACAGGGCTACACGAACACCTCCATGATACAGTTACATGACCATCATGGTCCTCAAGCCCCCAGTGTTCCCTGCAGAGACAAACAGCTACTGCTACACTACATGCATAGAGGAAGGATTGGATAGATGTGAAAAGTATTTTGGCTGAATCAGAGAGAAGCCCCAGCCACCCTTGCCCCATTTGGGGCCGCAACTCTGGTGTCTTGTCTCGTTGCTTGCAGGTGCAAAATCACCTCCCATCACTCCTGAGTGTTTTGAGGTGAAGGATTCAGAGGTCAAGTTCTGAGCAGAGCCTTCATAGCAGTCCACGGCCCATGGTCTATATCCATAAGGACCAAACCTACAGCCTCATTCAGAGACACTGGCCTATGGCCTGGGAGGATCTCCTCCTTGGCAAGCAAAGAACAGAGCCATGAATGTCCTCTGCAGTGTGCTACACTGGGGGAACTGTGCCAACCTCTGATGCTATGGGTTTGTGACCAGACTATCAGTCTCTGCTTATAAGAGCTCAGATCTTACGTCCTAGCAGGTAAGAGTTGAAGGCGTGGAAAACATTTCTCGAGCTGCTATAGCAAGGCTTCTCTCCATTACACCGAGAGCAGAAGGCACTTTTTAGAAGCCTGCTCTCTTACCTGACCCCCAACACCCTTCTTTTCCCTCTCCACATCACCTCCCCTTCCCAGGTTTCAGCAGGAAATGCGGCTGCCCCGTCGGAGACTGCACTGTCCACTTCCCCTAACGACCACAACCACATGGCCTCATGGTCCTTATAAGTAGAGCTTATGAGTAGAAGCAAAACGTTCAAACTCTGTCTCATTAAAAACAGTCAAGAGCACACTTATTCCCCCCTTCCTACCAGTTGAGAATAGGTAACAACTAGACAGCCAGGTTCAACCTAGAATAGAAGACCACAAGAGTGCTGAAAATCGAACAAGCACCAGCAAGCTCTACAGTCACCCATGGACCCTCTATAGGAGAACATGTCTGCACTATGCCCAGACTTTGGGTCTCTTTATCACAGCATCTAAGTCTGAGATGAACTAATTCTTCTGGTCTGAGTTTTAGATCCTGTCAGAATCCCTCAAACAATTTTTCCTAGATCAATGAGAGTGTTCTGTAAACACCAACTGCCCCAATGAGACATTTGCATATGAAGATGACGACAGACCCTGGGTTCTGATGGTCCCAACCCAAGCTTCCAAGCCATGCTCCTCAGAGACAATGACAGATCCAGCCTCTCCTCCCTGAGGAGCACCAGCTCCAGATCAACCTGGGCCTAAGCTCGGGGAGGGGGCAGAGGTCCAAGGACTGCTAGCAATGAAGAACACCTTCCTCCCGGCCACAGAGCCTATGCTAAATCGCCAGCACTACAGGGAGATATGTGCAGCCACCTTCATCTAACCCAAAAGAAACTGCAGAATCGGCAGTGGTCATCAGTGATATTTAATGTGCACTGTTACTGTCCAGGTATCTTTTAAATGCATCTCATGCATACAGGATAAACATGCCTTATCTGAAATGCATGGGGTCAGAAAAGCTTCAAATTTGGGAGCTTTTTATATTTGGAAGTATTTTCATATATGTGAGATAGTCCAAGACAGGGAGCCAAGTCCAAGTCCAAATTCATTTAAATTTCCTATAAACTTTGCCTGAAGGTAACTTTACACAATAGAGTTTTGATATACATGTACCTACATTTTGCCTGTGACCCATCACATACCGTTCCATTAGGTGGGGAATTTTCTACTGAGGTCTTATGTTAACACTCAAGAAAATTTCAGATTTTGGAGCATTTTAGATTTTAGGACTCCAGATTAGGGATATTTAACTTGCAATGGATAACAGTCATTGCTACAGTGTTGCTAGGGTTAATTTTTCTATTTCCCTTACTCCTTCTGCCTTTACTAACTGAAGCTTTCTCTAAGAAAGAATCGTTTCTCCCACCTTCTCCCATTTATTTGTTTATTCAACTATTTCTATCATCATGATTCCTGCATATTTACTTCTAAGAGTTATAACCCAATCCTGGCAGCACAAGAAACCTTTAATCCTGATACTTCTGATAACACTACCACTGTACAGATGGGAAAATGAAGCAAGGGGAGATTTTAAACCCCTAATGTCATTCAGTTGGTCAGTGGCTGAGATACAAAGCCAGGTCAACTGACTTAGAAGTTCTTAAGTAGCAAAGGCTGGCACTACTAAGGTAAATAAAGTGGTATCATCAATTACCAAGAGAGAAGGATGTGATTACCAACTCAACAGGCCCGTATCAGGATATAAGAAAACCAAATATCCGAAGCTCTTTGTTTTAACCAGCAGAATTACTTTTAAATTACTTGCTGTCTTCCTAGACAAGCACCATTAAAAGCAACACTCCCCAGCCCCACGGCAGACAGAATCCGACCTACCGAACCTACCAGCAGCACTCAGCAAGGACTGGGGCGGCTCCACTGCCCGCAAAGCGCTGACTGCCAACAGCAATAAACGGCAATTTCAGTGCTCTCAATGGAGCTTACAAAATTAAGCTACTTCAGGGGTTATTCAACTTTAATAAGTCTTTACTTTCCCAACTCCTAAATCTGCTTCCATCTACAATTTATCAGGGATGTTTAAATGACAGGGACTCTAATTTTGTGTGTCTCTTAGGTAAGAATGATCCCGATTTTAATTTAAACACAAGTAACACTTTCTCCAAGGGAATATCTCACTTCTGTGTTCTTACAATCATGCCTGATTTCCCTTCCAGTTTTCAACATCACTCACAAAATTCATAATCAAAATTATTATTTTAATTTAATAGGCGCTCAGCATCTGATGTGTCATTCTCAGTTTTAAGACCCAGCTCATGCTTGCACTTTAACTGACTTGACATGAGACTGCAGTTTCTTTAAAAATGAGCCATGGGCATTATTTTGTGCAAGGTGTCCTGGACTCCTCCCTTAGGATGAACTTTTATAACACGACTCATCACTTGCCAAGACTGAACAAATGTCAACCCTTCCCAAGAGTCCACAGCACTACCCTCACACAAGGTCTTTGTGCGGTTACCCATAAGACAGTGCTTTATGCAAAAACAACTTTTATTTTAAGCTGAAGGAAAACAGTCAATCCAACTGTAAACTGACTCCCACCTTCATGCACATGTCCAGTCATGCACATTGCCAGTTGTATAACCTGAAATGACTAATAAATGGATTTTCTCTCATGCATATCCCACTAACAAAATGAGCCTTCTTGCTCTTGTAGGAGACATAAAGGTCAGCAATCCACATTAAATACCAAAGACAAAAAAGTGTATTCCTGTAACAAAATTCTCTTTGAGGTCCACAGGATCAGAAAGGTCCTCCACACACCACCCAACAGCTGACAATTATGGGGAGAATGACAGGAGCAACAGTTCCTGAAAATGTGCTAAGTACTGGACACTGTTCAAAGCAGCACGTGCACTTTCCTCCATCAGCCCTCAAACTGGGCAGGAATGGTGGCACACCCTATAATCCCAGCATTCTGGGAGGCCGAGGTAGGAGGATGGCAAGTTCAAGGCCAGCCTGGGCAATTTAGCAATTTACCAAGACCCTGGCTCAATATGTAATACAGTACAAAGGCTCTGGATTCCATCCCCAGTCCTGCAAACAAATAACTTATGAAGTAACTTGCCCAACACCATACAGCTCATTAGGTGGTAAAGTCAGAGACCGAGTCCTGGCGGGCTGGTAACAGACCCCAGAAGCCCAGACGCTCCCCATACTGCCACTGACTTCCTTGTCCAGGAGAGATGAGACTCTGCCTTGCATAAGTCAAGGAGGGGAGGCCAGGAGGATCCCTGCCACTGCTCCCTCTGCCCTCCGCCCTCCCTAGGGCCCCAACAGAGTCCATTCACACCTGCAGGCTTTGCCAGGGCCCCAGACCTGTGTCCAATCCACCATTTTCCTAGGAACAAACAATGTTCACTGAAAGGTCTTCATCCAAGTCCAACTGGAACACACAAAGGAAGGAAATTCTGGATGACCTTTCTTCATTACTGTTTGTAAACTGACTTCTTTCAGCTCAGTCAAGCAGAAACTGCAAGGGTTGTTATCTTTCTAATATACACTGACCAGGCATCTGGCTCTGTGCCAGCAGAGCCAGCCTTGGCTCTCTGTGAAGTTTTACACTCTGGAGCAGGACACAGACCCTGAGCAAATGAAAACAATATGCCAGGCAGGTGCTACCTGAACAATGAAGCAAGGCGAGGATGAGCCGATGGGGAGGAAGAGGAGGAAGCATCAGGAGGCCGGGCAGCTGGAACAGGGAAACCAGATCTGGAAGCGCAGTGTGAGAAATGAGGCCAAGACACAGACAGAGACCTGATCACATAAAGCCTGCAGGCCATGGGTGGGATTAGGATTTCAGTGTGGAAACCCACAGACGCTTCTTAACAGCTCCATGATCTGACACAACCATTAAGCAGTTTACACTGGATAAATACAGGGTGAGGCCAACGGCAGAAGCAGGACAACAGCAAGGCAAAACGACTGATGTGAAACAACTATCCATGGTTGGGTCATAGTTAGAACCAAATGCTACTAGGAAATTAGGAACCACTGAGGAGGATGACAGAAGAAATAAGAAACTATTTCAGAACTGGAAAATATTTAAGTGTTGCAATTCAAATGCTGGGCTATGATATAATGATGCACGAGTTACTTCTTTCTTTGCATAAAGAACAACAGAGCGGGCTGGGGATTTAGCTCATGGGCATAAGTGCCTGCCTTGCAAGGATGTGGTCATGAGTTCAATCCCTGGTATCGACAAAAAAAAAAAAAAAAGTCCAAAGAACAACAGAGGCCTGGGGGGTGTGGTTGACACAGCATGAAGAACACACTACACTTCCATCCTGATTTTGTTAACTGGGCAACTATGTTAACCCCAAGTCTCACCCAAGATTGTTCAGTTGTAATACTAAGGAGAAAGAGTACATAGTCCCTTGTACTCTGCTGAAACTATAATCACTTCATTTTTCTCTTGCCATGTCCACAGGTTTGAGGAGACAGAGGGATGAGAAAGGGAGGGGAGGAAGAGGGCACACACCTCATGGGAGGCCGTTCCATCCCAACCAGGGCCACACGAGAAGGGCGGGTGGCCAGGGAAGGCTCTGGGGATGCTGCGATCTTATCAGATGTCACATTTGGAGATTTCAGTCCCAGAATGAAGCCAGTTGCCCTAGCAACAGTATCTCTATCCAAGGTGATAAATTACTCTGCTGTCTAACAAATTCAGCTCATTTCTTAAGCAATCAGTGTTCTGGAAATAATATGAGAACAAGCAAATACCAACCAGTGAACAGAGAGGGCAAATCAATCACGAGATCTGCTCCAAAATCTACAGCTAGGACAGCGCTGGAGACTGGGGCTGAGAACAGGGAAGGAGGATTCCTAAGACAGGCAAAGTACATAAGACTTGAAATGAAACATAAAACAAGAGTAATAGAAACACATTTAAAAATTCTATATCTCTTTCTGATCTTTCTAATTCATTATGTTATTCTAGTATCATTCTCTACCTTTTACCCTACTTTGAAGAACCCAACATTTATTAATAATTTGATTTATGCTCCTGCCTGTTCCGCTAGATTTTAAGCTTCTCAACTTCAAAGGCTTTCTCGGTTTTAGCACCTCCAGAACTGCAATGCCACCAAGAACATTATGGACTCACAACCATATTTGTCAAATGAATAAATTAGTCTCTCTTCTAGGGTTCTAAACACTATTAGTCAAGTAATATATAAACAAATACACACATATGTATCCCATGCCTAATAGAAACAGAAGTATTTTTCAGCAAAAATAAGACTAAGACAAGAATGATCACAATCACCACTACTATTGAAAATTATTTTGTTACCTTTTTTGAAGAAGAGAAAGAGCACCTGGGAGTGGCTAGGATGAAGGGATTTTGTTGTTGTTCTTTTGTTTGTTTCTGAGACAAGGTCTCACTATGTAGTGCAGGCTGGCCTTGGACTCACTATGTAGGCGATCCTCCTGCCTCAGCCTCCTGAGTGTCAGACTACAGGTGAGTGCCACCACATCCAGTAACTAAAATCAAGAAGGGAAGGACCTGGGGTCCTTATTTTCCATACCCAACATTCATACCCAAGCTTTCTGCCCTGGCCCTCACTGAAAGGGGCCTGCAGTCACTAAATAAGCAGCATTCCCCTGCCATCTAAAGGGTCCCCTGCTGTGTGCTACCGCATGGAGCCCTGTTAAAATACTCATTTTGGTGTTCCTGTAAAAATAATTGGAACACGATCATTAGAAGTAAACTGATACAAAATAAAAATGAAGAGACAAAAGTAATCATTCCTTACAATAGTTAAGATTATATACCTGGAAACCCCCGCCCCCTAAAAAATGAAACCAGTTTCATTTATGTAGCCCAGGGTGGCCTCAAACTCACTCACAGTGATCCTCCTGCCTAAGCCTCCCAAATACTGGGAATCCAGGCATGCACCACCACACCTGGCAAAGGTCTCATTTTCAAAAGCAACAAAAGGGATAAAATACGTAACAATTAAAGAAACACGTAGAATCCATAAGCTTTGCTCTTCCAGGACACAAAAGAACACTGAGGTTGAGGTTTGTCCAACTATGCCTCCATGTTTAGAAAGAATATCACTCAGACATCAGTTCTTCAGTCATGCATAAATTTAATGCAATCTTATAAAATGCCAGTAGGATCACAGCAGCTACAGCGTCCCTAAGAACTTAACGAGCTGACTATAAAGCTCTCATGGAAAAACCACTGCCCAAGAATGGCTGCAGCAGAGAATGGCTCGGGTCAGAGAGGGTGTGCTGGCCTCGCCAGATAGCTGAAGTCACAATGTAGGAAACGCTGTACATGCAGTACACGAATAGAAGAACCAAGACTAGACAGGCAGCTCAACACTGAACTCAGCACGCACCTTGGAGGGCTGCTCCAGTATGGATCTGAGCTGTGTCCCCAAAGGGCTGAAGGACTGGTGCTACCACTGGGAGGCTGTAAAACTGTTAAGAAGGGGGGCCAAGTAATAGTGGTAGGTGTTAGGTCAGTGAGGGCACTGCCCCCCAAGGGCATTATGGCACCCTCAGCTCTTTCACATCCAGGTCATGAGGTCAATGCCTGTGCTCCCCCACATACCATGCTCCTACCATGTGCTGCCAACAGAAGCCTAAAAGCAATGGGTCTACCAGATCATGGGCCCATGATGGGTCCTCCAACACTGTGAGCCAAAATAAACCTTTTCTAAACCGATTACCTCAGGTATTTCTTAGCACAACAGAATGCTGACTTATGGAACAGTATTCTTGTGTTGGTAGGGAAAACATGGGCTGGTCAATATGTGATGTTAGCAAACTATGAAGGCACAAATGGATGCCCCTCTCACTCATTGAACCAGATAAATCCCCCTGACAAGAATTCAAATATGATGGGGTATGGTGGCAAATGCCTGTAACCCCAGCACTCAGGAGGCTGAGGCAGAAAGACTGCAGCAAGTTCAAGGCCAGCCTGGGCTACATGGTGAGGTTCAAGGCCAGCTTAGGATACACGGTGAGTTTAAGGCCAGCCTGAACTACACAGGGGATCCTACCATCAAAAAGAAAAAAAAGAAAAAAAAAAGAATTGAAATATAAAACTACAATCATGATACAGACTGGTACAACAACTGTGGAAATTTCTCAAAAAACTAGAATTACAGATCCCATTTGACCCAGCCATTCCCCTTCTGGGTACTTTCCCAGAGTTAAAAACATCATACCACAGTGATATATATGTACCCATGTCTATAGCAGCACAATTTGTAATAACTAGGTCTTGGAAACAACCCAAATGCCCATCAACCAAAGAATGGATGAATAAAAGAGATGTGATCTTTTTATACAATGGATTACTACCCAGCCATAAAGAAGGATAAACTTGAAATTTTACAGGTGAGAGATGCAACTGGAGTCCATACTCAAAGTGAAATAAATCAAGACTCTCATTGTGAACATCGTATTGTCTCCCTGGTGAAAGAAACTGAAAGCGCAAAAAAGGTCCAAAACGTACAACAGATATTGTGAAATGGGAAGAAATTTTTCAAAAGGAAAAAGGAAATAAGATGGGGGAAAGGGGAAAAGATGGAAGGGAAAGGGAAAAAACCAAAATACAAGATAGTTATTAGTTTATCTTAGTTCATTGAAAAGAAAGGTTTGTGCTAATATTATTTGGAGAATTTTTTATGCCCATATCTCGTACTATGATTAAAAACTTTAAAGATAATAATTAATGTATTAACTACTATTACTGTACCTTTGTTATGCAATTTTTTTCAATAAAATAAAAAATACAATCAGAATGATGGAAGTAGTTTAAACCTGGTTTGTGGTAAAATTACATAAATATATAAACTTAGTAAAATTGGTGGTGGGAGTATACAGCTCAGGGGACACAGAACACACATAGAATACACAAGGTTATGCATCTCCGGCACCAAAAAGAAAAATCACTAAAACTCACCGAAATGTAAACTTCAAAGAGCGAATCATATGGCATGTAATATAGCTCAATAAACTTTTAAAAAGGAAAACTAGAACAGTATTTGAAAACACAGCTGATTTTTAAAACCTTAATCCAGAGGGGAAAAGAACTTTTATAATACAAAATATCACATCTCGAAAGACAGCACGGCAATTGGTCACTGTAAGGCCTACGGGGAAATTGGAGGTGGCAGCGGAGGACACAGAGCAGAGCTGCTCTGGCAAGGCCCAGGGGAGGGCTGGGAAGGACAGCGCTGCCCTGAGTCAGGGTGGAGGGTCCCCAAGCCCCTCCCTCATGGGACAAAGGTGCCTGGGAAAAGGCAGGGACCTGGGACACAGAGGCCCACCTGGTGAGGACTGCACGGTGAGCAGGGGTAAGACCTTGCCCGCGCTGAGCTGGGCAGTGCCTGCTTCCAGACTGCACCAAGGCCCATGGTGCGGTCTGCCACCAGAGAAAGTCTTTGTAAAACCACATGTGGTAGCCTCAGGTCACACAGATTCCTGCCTGGCATTGAGACCTCAATGACAAAAGCCTTGAAGTCAGTCATGGTTTGTTTTACGAACATGAGAAAGAAAAAGACAGCTCCTACATGTATTGCTAGGGTGCATTTCCAAACGGAAGCAGCAAGATCTAACAAGTACCCAACAGTGTGAGTACTACACTGTTGCTGGTATTTTGCAAACACTATTAAAAAAAAATGTACACATACATACAAAGAATTAGGGGCACGGTGATGCACCCCCTATAATCTCAGCACTATGGGAGGCTGAGGCAAGAGGATCACAAGTTCCAGTCAAACATAAACAACAGTGACTTCAGAGATTCTTTCAAAATAAAAATAAGGGCTGGAAATGCAGCTCAGTGAAAAGGCCCCGAGTCAATCCTTAGTACCAAATCAATCAATCCAAAAAAAAAAAAAACCCACACAAACAAAAGCATGCTGATACAGATGTCCACCAGCACACACAGGAAGCCAACAAAGTGACTGTCCATAGTCAGAGCAGGAAAAGAAGGCAGTCATTAAAGAGACCTCCGCCAGCCCTGTCTCTGTGTCTATGGACCTCCTGAAGCTCCTCTCCTGTGTAATTAACAGTAATTCAAAGGTCTGGTTTGTTTATATGAAGAGTAACATATCAGTTAGCTCCAAACAAAAATAAGTAACTCCCGATCTCATCAGGCCAGGTGCTAACAGAAAATCGACTTAGACTCTCACAGGAAAGAAGTTGTGTGATTAGGAAATATTACTGCCGACTTGTGTACCCAAATGTTAGCAAACACCACATAAGATGCTTTACTATAGTAATTTCCTGTCAGTGAGCAATTCTCCCCCCATTCTCATCTCCCGAGTTAGCTAATAGATGTTCATGCTGGAGGTGTGCTAGAACAGTTACACAACAGGAGAAATAAAGAAATTATTTTCCCAAAAGTATGTCACAATGACAGCTATTTTTATGTTGAGATAAAAATTTGCATTAAAATGCAAGTTCTCTTTCTTCCAAAATGTAGGGCAGAAGTTTTTGTTTACTCTTTTGAATCCTATTTCATCCCTAAATCACCAGTATACATCGTATTCTATCAGTTTTACATTGAAATCTAATAAGAAGTACATAAGGAATTACTCTGAAAATAAAAATCTTTTTTTGTGTGTGCACCTATTTTACCATTTTATCTTTGCACTGGAGAGAATATCAAAATGAGGGTAGCCAGAGGGAAGAATAATCTTGAGAAAGAAATTCTATGTCTTCTTCACTGTGACATCACAGTTGTCTAAAGACACCAGGCTGGTAACACAGCCTGACATTTTTTCCTAGTGGAGACAAAGGCAAACTTGCCATCCCAGAATCGCACTGTAGCTCACTGTCTCCAAGGTGGATGCAGGTCCACATGTAGGTCTCTACCCAGCCTCATTACTCATTCATTAGCTCATGCACTAGCAGGGTTTTCCTGCTCTTTAATTTGGCATGTGCAACAAGGTATTTAATGTAAACCATGGCTACAAATACTGGTGTCACCTTTATGAGCAGCTAAAACCTGGAAAGTGCATATAATAAGGAAGCTGTAGCCTATCAGTGAACATATCAGTAAATATTCTTCTTGCCCTGTCACTACCTAGAAACAGAATGAGAAATGGAATGAGGGAGGGGACCAGGAGCCGGTATACCCAGGACCCTCCAGGACCCTCCAGGGTGAGACCTCCCAGGCTCCCATCCCAGTGCAGCCAGCTGCTGCAGGCAGGAGCCTGGGCAGATGCCTTGGGCCCTCTCTGCCTCCGCTCTCATCAGCTGAATGGGAATGCAATGTACTTGACAGCATGTGGAGTTACTACTATGGTTTGTGTCTAGACGTTCCTCCCCCCAAATCCTCATGTAGACTTAGGCTTTTTCAGAGGTGGTTGAATCTAGAGTGTGTGATGCTGGGATTAAGGGTGTGCAGTTGCCAAATCAGCTCACTGACTGGTTTGGCATGGCCCTAATCCCAGAAGTGTAGATACAATATAAAATGGACAGGGAGAGGCTAGTAAGGTCTCCTATTATTTTTGCTGTCTTCAGTCACCATGAATTGCTGTCCCTCTGTCATAGCACCTGCCTTGGAGTCAGCGGATTATGGACTGAAACCTCTACAAACAACGATCTTAGGTGTTAGGTATTTTGTCTCAGCAATAAGAGAAAAGTAACTAAGACACAATTTGGTACCAGAGAAGTGGGGTCAGTGCTGTAACTGTATCTGACCAGGTGATAAAAGAGCTTTTGGGAATGGCTTTGTGGGAAGAGTTTAGAATGAATGGAGATGAGAAAGAGAGAGAGAGAGAGAGAGAGAGAGAGAGAGAGAGAGAGAGAGAGAGAGAGAGAGAGAAAGAAAACAAACAAGACAAGACAAGACAAGACAAGACAAGACAAGACAAGACAGAAAGGACGGGCACTGGAAAGCCTTAGGCTGTTCTGTATGGGAGATTTTGTTTTGAGCTCAGAAGACAGAATGCCAATAGAAATCCTGACAGTAAAGACCAGGCTGCAGAGATTTCTTCTGGGAAGGACTGCATTGGCTGTTGGACTCCAGATGATGTGTGTTATGCCTTGGTAGAAAGTTTGTCTGCATTTTGCTCGTGTCCATCATGTCCAGAGACTTTGCCTAAGACTAATAAGGGCAGGGATTAATCTGGCAGAAAAAATTCCAAGGCAATTTAACCTTGAGATGATGGCATACCTATTGTTGGGGGCTTTGAGCCAGATCTATGTTGAGAATCATGAGCAAAGAGCCCAGTGGAATTTGACACATTCTAGGTTTGGCCAGAAAGGAAGCACCAGTAAAGCTGTGGACTGCAAAAATACAGAAGAGATCTCAACTGCCAAGAATAGAAATGATGCTCTGAAGGCATCACAAGAAGCAGCAAGGCTTCACTTTTTGCAACCTCAAAATTGCAAAAGTGAAAGACTACCTTGAGAACAGATCCCAGAGTACCATGTTCCAGAATGGTGGCAGCCTAGGGAAGTTGTTAGTCAGGATTTGGTTCACAGGCACTCAACCCCTGAAGCCAAGAGAGAAGAAAACCTGGCCACTGCTCTAGCGGGTGGCAGACCCTAGTGTCATTTAAGTGATGCTGGTTTTAGGTGCATGCAGAATGCAAATGTGTAGAGGGCTATTGAAACTGGAGACTGATCACATGTGTGGGGCTAAAGCAAGGCCAGCCCTGAAAACACAGAAAGCCCAAAAAGCCACTTAAACAAGCTGTACCAGCTCTAAGAAGGCAAGAGGCCCAGGCCAGCCAGGCAAGCAAGTTGCTAAACAGCAGGGTTAAAACTGACATCTTCCACTTGACTATATAAATAAACATGCTACAGCAGTTAAACAGTTCCTTTCCTTCCATCAGGAGAATAAGGGCTCTCTGCCTGATCCCAGCTTTCATCTCTTTTGTTTTCCCTTTCTCTCATCAACCTATCCCTTGGGAATATCTAAGAGCTACAGCAGGTCACTACACAAATGTTGTGAGATCAGGAAGGCTTCCTCCCACATTTCAGAAGAAGGCCTAGGAGGCCAGGCAGTGTGCTCCTGAGAAGGCAATGTAGAAAGCTGTGAAGGTGAAGCTAAAGGCACAGTACAGATCCCAGAAAGTTGGAGAAGCAGGGAACATGCGTCATCCAAGGAGAACTTCAAGGAGGGAGCAGAGCCAGCCCAAGAGAGAAGCCATGGGAGCTACCACCACTGGAAGTGCCATAGGAGTGTAGCCACCCAAGCCCTCTGGAATTCTTATCTTGGCACAGATTCCCTTGGATACTGCACATCGCACTCCAGGACTTAATGTTTGCCCTGCTGGATTTTGGACTTGCTTTGGTCCCATTCCTTTGTATTGCCCTATCTGTACTTTTTAGAATGACAATGTTAATCTTATGCCATTGTAATGTTAGAAGTATTTAACTTTCTTTCTGTACAGGGACTTATAGCTAAGAGTTTGCCTTAATCTCAAAAAACTTTGGACTTGGACTGTTCAGCAATGCTGAAACTGTTAGGACTTTGGTAACTCTTAGAGATGGACCAAATGCCTTTTGTATAAAGGGTTATGCATGAGTCTTTGGGGGCCAGGGGTGGAATGTTATAGCTTACGTCTAGATGTCCTGCCAGAGTTTCATGCATTTGTGGGGACAGGCTTTTCAGAGGTGGCTGACTCAAGAGTATATGATGCTAGGTGAGAGAGCTATACTCACCCTAGGGCGAGTAGTCTACATACAATATAAGGGACAGGAAGAATCTTGTTTCTTTCACTCCCTTGATGCTTTTGCTGTCTTCCACTGCCATGAACAGTTACCACCCTGCCATGCCACCAGTCAATTATGGACTGAACCTCTATACAAACCTTTCCTTCCTTAACTTGTGGTGTTGGGTATTTTGTCTCAGCAGTGAGAAAAGTAATTAAGACAATGAGGAACACAAGTTGGCATTCAATTTTGAGCTTTCTCCATGTATCATATATACACTGAATTATACTGTCCAAGCCACAAATTGCAACAAAGCAAGGAGGCACTGACACATGCTCTGAGCCCTGTCACCATCCAAGGCTTAAATAAGTTGGAGTCAGTCTCTGCAAAGCCTACTCCTGTCTGCTAACCTAGCCTCAAAGCCTCTCATATTAGGTCAAAGGTTAGAGGAGGTGAGAGGGCAGGGATGGGCAAACACCCCCCCCCACCTGACCAACTAGTAGCCGGAGGACCAGGATCCCCAGAGGAGGGCTGCCCAGTTGTGGTTACACACCAGTCTTTCTGTGTTGAAAATCAAACCCAAGAGCTTGAAGCACATGTAATGGTACTTTGTACTAAATCATAAACACAAAATGAAAGCTAGACTAATTTTCAATGCTGTAGCATTAGACTTTAAATGAGTCTCTGAGTCAAATGGCATCTTCTCCAAACTTCAAGGGCATGTGATCTTATTTGGGAAAAGCATCTTTGCAGATATATTAAAATGAGTGCATTTTTACAGGATTAGGCTGGACATGAGTGAGTCCTAAACCCAGTAACCTATGTAGAAAGGAGCCAAACCAGGTGTGGTGGCAAGCCAAGGAGATCACCAACTTTGATCCCAACCAGGGCAACTTAGTGACAGCTCGCCTCAAAGTAAAAAACTAAAGAAAAAAACAAAAAAAGATTGGGGATATAGCTCTCAATACATCACAGGTTCAATCCTCATCACAGTCACTCAATCAATCAAGAGACAAAGGAGCCAGAAACTGGAGTGAGACATCTAAGCAAAGGAGCACACCCTCCCTCAGAGTTTAGAGAAACTTGCCAACACCTTGATTTCAGACTTCTAGGGCCAAGAACTACGAGAGAATAAATCTCTGTGGTTTCAAGCCACCCAGATCATAGCCCTTTGTGTGACAGACCCAGAAATCTCATATAAGATCCAAACACTGGAAGCAAAGATCAAGGAAGCAGTTCAGGACTGATTAGGCCACTTTGCATACTCAGCGGCACAAAATGGCTGGCTGAGGTGATAAAAGGTGGTCCCAATTTCTTTGTTATTCTTTCTATGAGGGGTAGGGTCTTGGTCCCCTTGCCCTGAATCTGGCAGATTCTTGGGCTTCCATAGCCATAAAATGTGGCAGACGTAACAAGTTTCCAGTCCTAGGTTTTAAGAAACCAGCAATCTTGCACCTTCTGTCCTCAGAACACTTGTTCCTGGAGTCCTGAGCTGTCATTTAAGAAATCTGAGGCCACCATACCTATTACAGAGGGCCTGAGACTACATGGAGACAAAGAGCCCCTCCCACGAACACCACAGAAGCCCCAGACATCTTGCAGAGAGACAAGGACTCTTACCACCCCAGCCAAACTGAAGCTAAGAAAAATAAGAGCTGTCATTTTAAGATGTCAGGTTTGGGGACAGTTTCTTATGTAGCAATAGATAACCAGGACAGCTTACAACGTTCAACTTCTAATACAAAAGTAGAAGCAAAAGATGTTATAACTTTAAAAGGAAGTACCAGAGAAAATTCAGATCAAGGCAATAGGAAATGATTATTGTCCTGGGAAGGGTGGTGGGGAGGTGGTGGGCTACTGAAACTACTGTATTTAGCCTTCAATTTAATAATGCCTGGGCTTCTAATCACGGAAAGAGCAATCACCACAAGGAAAAGCATCTGAAAGCAGATCAAAAACGACAGGGTTTTAAATGAGGAAGAATCTGTTGTATGCTGAAATACTAGAATAAACTGCAGAGGGGGAAAAAAAAATCCCCTGCAGATTTCAACACAGAATAAGGCTTGGGTACCGAGGGTGGTTTGGGCACCGCAGGATGAACGTGGCCAGCTTCTCTCCTAGGCCACCTGGCACCCGACATGTGTTACTGTCTCCAGGTGTCAAAGGGAAGCTCAAAGGAAGGCTCTTCGTATTTAATTGCTGCATGAGGCAGAACAACCTTTTGTGTCACAGAACTGTGATATGAAATGACTCACTGCTTAGCTTCCTTCTAAAGTGCAAAGCTTCAAAAATTCTACTCATGTATTTTCTGTGCACTAACAAGAGGAGAGACTGCCAGATGCTCAGTAATATTCTAATCAGAAAGAGAAAAGGCTCAAAGGTGCAGATTTGGTCCACCCCTGATGTTGAATCAGGAGTGACTCTTCCAAAGGTCCTGAAGACTTGTGGAGCCCATGGAGGACAGAACAGTGCCACACTGGGTTCACTCTCTGGGGAATCCCTACTGCTGCTAACTAGCCCAGCACCATATACCCATTACACTGGCTTAACCAGCCACCTAGCTGCTAAGTCCCAGGGCAAAGTCAAGCTTCACATTATCATCCCATCTCCTGATCCACCATGAGCATGCAATAACCGAGTATTGTCTAATGGGTGACCATCAGGCTCCTTTCATTTTCCATAAATGAGCACAGGGGACCTTAGGGGACATCTGCATCTGTAGTGAACCTATAAGATGGTTGGTTTTGTGTCAATTTGGCTGAGCCATAGCACCCAGATTATTTGGTCACACACTATTCTACATGTCTCTCTGATGATGCTTTCAGGATGAGATTAATGTTGGTAGATTCTGAACACCCACCTCCTCCAAGTGGGAGAAAAGCTTGCCAGCTGATATCTCAGAACTGAACTGCACAATCACCTCTCTTCCCCTGCCCACCAGCTTAGCTTGCAAATATGGGGCTTGCTAGATTCTATAACTGTGTGCATCGATTTCTTAAAATTAATGTGTATCTGCACACATCCTATTGGTTTCATTTCTCTGAAGAACCCTGTTATGGATTAAAAACTGGTGATCAACTTAACACCAGCTGAATAAAATCAGCATGGTGCTGAGCGTAGATTTCCACCTAAGGAAAGTTGCCAGCATAAACAGAGACATGGAGAAGATGAGTGAGGTGTTGCGGGCTTCTCTAAGTGTTGCTGTTTGAGCCATTGGTTCTCCTGGAGAAGCTCTGGTCCTTACATGGAGCATCGCTTCCTGGCTCCAGAGGGGAAGACGTGTGCCACTTGATCTCCAGGACAAACTCGTCATGCTGGCTTCCTGGCATGTACGTCACTGTGCTTATCGTCAGAGGAGTTCTGGGCCTCCGTGTAGCTCTGGGCCTCCGTGTCACTCAGGATGGCTGTGGTGATTTTCAGGGCAGCCCCTAGTTCTTATTTTGCGTGTGACTTCTCGGCTCCAGTGTAGAACCCTCAACCTACCAACACAGCTCCTTCACCCCACTGGCATAGACTTTATAGCTTTCACCACTGACTTTGGGCCTTCCCAGCACGATTTGGTAAAACAGACTGGTGTGAGTCTTTCTCGTGGGCTCTAGACCTCCAGCTGGACTCATGGGAGGCAATGTCATGGGCTCTAGACCTCCAGCTGGACTCATGGGAGGCACTGTCATGGGCTCTAGATCTTCGTCTGGACCCATGTGGGACACTGCTGTGAGATTCAGGTCCTTGGCTGAATATTCTGGGTCCTTAGTGTTGTGGATAGATTTCCTGCACTTTCTTGTGTTAAACTCTGGGTGACGATTAGAAATTCTGTGTCCTGATTCTAAATGTTCTCCTCACAACTCCTGACTACAACAAATCCTAACACAGTGCCACAGCAACTCACAGCCTTATACCACCTTTACAAGACACCAGTCTGTGATTTAGTTGCTCATGCTCTGTTGGTATCAATTAACTTCTCCACTAACTTCTTTCCCACTCCTTGGCCTCTGCTTGCTTCCCATTCCCATTCCAACAAAGGTAGTCAATCTCACTCCAAACTACACCTCAAATCTAATGGACAGGTAGAGGACGTGGCAGCCACAGACAACCCAAGTGGTCAGGTTGGTGGCAACACAAGGAACAAAACTCAAACTGGTCATAATTAGCTACTGAAACCTCCCCTGCCAGGGAGACCAGGGTGGGAGGTGCTCAGAGACTCCTGCTCCCCAGCAGGCCATCACAGGCATCAATCAAGGTGTGTCCCCCACATACTAGACTGGCTGATTAACCAGGTTGCCTGTAACTTGCCAAGTGCACAGCTGCTGAGACTGAAGGACCTTTGCTTCAGGGAAGGCAGACAGGGTACATGACATACAAAGTGGCTCCCCGGCTGAACTGAACCCTTGCTAGAACTAGGGAGGTAGCCTCCCCAGATTAGGTGGTGTTCGCAATGAGGTGAACCATGTTGGAGGCTATTCCTAGGGTTCTTCTTCTCGAATGCCCACCCAAAGTGACAAATCCGGTCGGCTCTAGCAATTTGGGGGCTTTTCTATCCTTTAGACAGCAACTTGTCATGCATGGGAATCCCTGGTCATTTGTGTCTATTTTGTACTACCCCTGCTGGCCACTTTGACTCCCACAGTTCACCAAAGTTAAATGTTGGGTATGTCCGCTCTCCATAGGAGAGATGTGACAGACCCTGCCCAAAGACTAGAACTGAGGTTACTGCTCTCCCATGTAAAACTGCTGCACTCTGGTGACTCACTATTAATTCATCAAGTCCTCACTCCAGAGAGCCACATGCCAGGGCCATGGAGAAGTCAGGGTTCAAAAATCAGTCTCCATAACTCCAGGACTAGAAAGATAGTCATGCCTTGAGTATCTCTGACTCTCCATGCAGACAGAAACTGGTGCCTCATATGTGACATCTGGTGATGCTATCTTCATGGCCTATGAGATCAAATTCTCAATGCAAGAATCAACTCCTTCATAGATTCCTGACTTTTCATTCTGGTCTCTCTTGTCTTATCAACTTGGTGAAGCTTCTGCTCTCAGTTAACTCAAACACAAATTTAGATGTTTCCACAAGGTAGTTTGTAGATGTTAAGTAGAACTCATAATTAATTGACTTCAAGCAAGAAAGGTTGCCCAGACAGTCCAGATGAGCTGGATTCAGTAGAAAGACCTTATGTGCAGAGCTGAAGATGTTCTGCCTATAGACAATCACTTCCTTATCTATCCAACACATGTGAGACCAGCCCGAGACAGTGCTAGCACTGGGTAAGCCAGGAACCTCACAGAGGTCCACGCCTCTCTGCTTAACCTCTTCCAACCTCAGTTTCCGTCTGCAAAGTAGGAAAACTGAGAGGATCTATCTCCCTGGGTTGATCTGAGGATAACAAATCAGGACCCCAACAAGAAAGAAAGATTACTGTTCTTGCAACAACAGATGCTCTTATGGCTAATGGACTTGTGTCCTTGAGATAGGAGCTTACAGTCTACTGGACAGTTTTCATAATAACTACTAAATTTGCTAAAAACTTAGGTGGGCATAAAACATACCCAGCACTAATAGATTCTGAAGCATACCTAGGGTACAGGGGAAGACAGTTATTCTAAGTATATAATATAGCCAGGCACAATCTCCCCATTGCTTCTGATTTGGGACCCTATACGCTGCAAGGAAAGAAGGCTTTTACTCAAATCTGTGTACAGTGTTACCTAGTGGCTATAATCTCCTTTTTAATGGAAAATCACTCACTCACTTGACACTTTATTGACTACTCAGGGGTATACTAGTGGTTGGAAATAACTAGGTTCAACAACAACAAAAACCCTTCATTGTCGGACTCTTTCCATCTAAGAAAGTAAACAGATATCTAACTTTCAAATGTAACAAAGAATCTGGTGAGAATAAACAAGGCCAAAAAGGAATTCTGTGAGGAGGACAGAGAAAGGAGGAAAAGAAGGCTCTGTATTACAACCAGCTTGGCTGGAACCTGCCTTTGGACAGTAACAGTAAGCAAAAGAAGTTAGTGAACATTTCTGGATTCCTGGGAGACCAGGCAGTTACTGCTGCTGTGGTCAGCTCTGTCCTTAGCCTCCACCTCCGAATCCCACTCGGTCTTGCCTGGACAGCCTGAGACAGCACCACGGCACCCTTCTCCAAAGAGTAGCAGGTGGGGAAATGATGAACATTTTGCTTTTGTTGTCATTGACCTGAAACACTATGAGTTTAGCCGATACCAAAGTTCAATGATCCCTAAAAACAGTGCTCTCGGGATCCTGAATGGCTCCATAGGCCGCCTCACTGTTTGTTGCACATTTTACAGATGCAGAGGATTTCAAGAGTGGTCATAAATCCTCACTAGTTCAGCCAACCGGCTTCCACATCAATAAAGGCTTCTAAAGCAATAAAATAGCACTTTTACTTATTTGGACATTGCAAGGATCTGTAATATTTTTATTTGACAACACCACTGTTTTGCTTTAAAAACATTTGGAAACCACTGCTTTTAACTAACTCCACATTACAACTGTCAAAACTCAAATCTAGAGCTGACTTCTTCTGAAGATGTGGCCAATTACTACTAAAAATACACGCTACAGTTGCTTATCATTGTTTTTCAAAACAAGTTCACAGAATTAATTTAGAGCATTTAAAAAAGAACCATTCTGTTCACTCAAAGAATAAGTGCCCTCTGTGCACAAAGTGTGATTTCCCTGGTGCTGGGATGTTCTGTATTCAGCGTGGCCAGTACAGAGGGCTACCTTAAAATTGATCATCTAATAAAACTTGTTAGGGTGAGAGTTTACAATTACTGCTTCCACAGCAAAGGCTATCTATGAATCAAGTGTTCCAACCAGGCATTTACTATGTCCATGTGAGCCAGGATCAAACCAAATCATCATGAAGGGAAAGAATATTGAGTCACCATCCATTTATAAAAATGGCGACTTAATTAAAGCATCGCCGCTATGTATATTAAGTAAATATGATACTGCAATCACATGAAGAAACATATAAATTCACATAGCTGGAACCACATAAACACAAGCTCCTCCATATATTAGTCTCTGTAAAAAGTTTATTGAAAACCACAGAAAATTATATAGCCTCAACACTGTTTATCTACCTAGTCTAAACTAGTGACCAAATGGCTCTCTTCTAAAGTGTGTGCCTGGAAGAACATTTAAAACTTAAAAAAAAAAAAAGTTTAAGAAAAAGGTACTCCTATTTTTGCCAATAAATTATCACTGGAAACTTAATTAAATCTAAACTTATGCTTCACACACACCCATTACCATCCAACAGCATGACCTTTTCTCTCATCAAATGACAGAACCCAAAGTTGCCCTATTAAGAATTTTTTTTTAAAGTCTCAAATGTCACAACTAAAAAAAGTAACAAATATACACTAATATGAACATCCATCAGGGTTTTATTTTCTCAAGAGCATCAAGCAAGCAAGAATTTCATAAAAATCACACCTTACTTGTACCAAGTGAACAGTCTATTTAAATGAGTCGTGTTACAACTTGTTAAAATAAACTAGATGTATAAAAGTAAAAAACCAACAGACAATTTCAATAAAATTAATACTATACATTTTCATTATTGCACGCCTAAGAGTTGAGAGGGTCCAATTTTTGAAATAAACTAGATTCTCCTTATAAAATGATTCTAGTGATATATGCAGAGGCTCATACTAATGTCACTTTTGCCCTGGTCACACAGTCCTTTATCTGTCCAGGGTCCCAATTCAAAAACCCAGTGGATATGTGAATATCTAAAACCCTCCTGCCATTGCCAGCTTTCTCCTCTCTTACGTCCAATCCATGAAGCCAATTCCACACCTCCACATACCACTTTCAAAGAGCTCTAACAGCTCTAGCATGAATCCCAGATCACTCTGTTCAACCAGCATGCTCTGCGGTCATGCTCGGGCTGGAAGCTGCAAGGATAAGCAAGCTATGCCCTTTAATATACACGTCTAGTGTCCAGCACCTGGAATGTGCTCAGTGGCCACCTGCAGGATGAATAGAGGAGCACAGAAGCAAGCTCACAGCCCAGCACAGTGCTGCTCAAGAGAAATATAATGCAAGCCACAAAAAGGAAGCTTAAACTTCCACATACAATGGTAAACTTTCTAGTGGGCACAGTGAAAAGGGTAGAAAGAAATAACTGCAGTGAATTTCAATATATTTTGTTTAGTCAGATGGAAGACATCATATCCACATGTTATTATTAAAAATGTTATTTCATGAGCTGGTTTGTACAAGTCTTTGAGATTGACCACACCTTTGGCATGGATCTATAGTATACCTCCTCCTCCTTGCAGACTGTCCACATTTCAGAACGTTCACTGGGAGCTCTGCTGGAGAGACAGTAAACCATGCTACCAAGACAGTAAACCACGCTACCAATATTTCTGAACATCCCAACGAATTGAGCTACAATTCTGATAATTTCCCTTACAAGTATGTCTTAATTTTTATTTCCTGAATTGTCAGCAATGACATACCTATTTTTCATGATGATATGGTGTCTCAAATTCTCTGTGCTCCTCTCCTAACCACTTCACATGAGAACTTTGGGTTCTGACCTTTGCTATCTCCGTTCTTTATACTTCAGATGATAACCACTTAATCTTTTAAGCTGTCCCATTATTTTCAGCCATACTGTGGCATTCCATTTAATATTTATTCCACTGCCTCTGGCTAGGCTATTTTTCTTCTATACTTTTGATATTCAGGCCCATCTGTCTTACGGATTTCCCCAATGCTTCAGTGGTCATAAGTTTATCTTCCCTATACAGTTGCATTAGAAGTGCTATTCCATTTTCCTCAAGTTATAAATAAACACAAAGAAATTTAAAAGCAAAGGTCTTTATACTCAAATTAATAAGTATGAAACTTGCAGGTATGAGTGAGATTTGCTCAGTTCCCAAAATGGATCTGAACACATTATAAAATAAGACACCATAGAACCGCTACCCCTCTCTAATCCATAGTATGGTGTACATAATAACCAAGAACTGAAACTTCCAACTCCTCCTGGAGGGGCTCAGTATCCCATATTTCTCAATCTTATTTAAAATTAACTTTCAGCAAGAAGGTCATCAATCTACAGAAGCAATCACCTGAAGACATACTGTCACTCAGGAATACAAAGCCTGACACGGTGGTACATGCCTACAACCCCAGCATTCTGGGAGGCTCAGCCAGGAGACCTCAAATTCAAGCTCAATCAGGGCAATCCAACAACTTAGTTGAGACCTTGTCTCAAAATTTAAAAACAGGATGGGCAGACTGCCTAGTGTGAAAGCCCTGGGTTCATCCCCAGCACTAAAAAAATTACAGTACAGTAAAAATGGCTATGGAGACATTTTACGTTTTAATATAATGAAATTACATGGTTAAATTTAGGAATTCCTCCCCATTGGTAGAAAATGAAACAAAAACAAAGAAAAAAAGCACACACATTTACAAAATTTAGACCACACTGTATGTTATGTATGAAACACAAACACTGCTAAGTAAATTCATGGAAAGATTAATAGCAGTTACCTATAAGGAAGCAGGATTATGGATAAATGTTACTCATGTCTTTATATTCTTTCTGCAGTACATATACACCTGACAGAGCTAAACAGCTTCATATACATATATACAAATAACATACTTTTATTCTTTTAAAAACTTTTTTACATGAAGGCAGAAAATATTAGAGCATTATACTAAATCAAATGCTACTAAAATACCTCAACTCTCATTTAAGCCACAGCTCACTGAACCTAAAAATCCCACACTATCCTCCATCGAGGCCTTTCCTAGCAGCACTTCTAATGCTAAGTCTAGTAAAGAGTCATTCTAACAAAACACAAAGATTTCCCCAAATACCCTAAACTTCCAACTGCCTACACTTTAAGATGATAGTCTCAAAGGTTTATAATTTGTAGTTATAAGAGCTACATAAAAAATAGTGATATGGCTAAATTGTAAAAACAAAATCCTGCTACATAAATACTGATGCATTTGCTAGGAATGATAAAATGATCGTGTTTAACCTTTCCTTAAAATTCTTCAGCAAGAAAAAGTGGGGGGAGGAGGAGTAAAACAGATGAAACCAAAACAGCAGAAAGCTGAATTGCTGCGGTTAGGCAACAGATACATGTTTAGTACCACAGAATATTATATTATTTTATTTTGGATATGTTTGAAATTTTTCAACTGTGTTTTCCGTATCAGTGTTCTGAGAAAGTGCCGTGAAAAATGAATAGCAATATACACACGGGCACAATCATTCATCATATCAACCCATGTAACACAATTAAGGTGTTTTCTCTTCCTTTTTAACACATCAGAGAACTATTCAAAGTGAGCGGTCTACCTGAAAATTAGAACAGAACCCTGGCTCTGCTTTTTCTTTATTAGGCAGAATACAAGCACACAAAACCAGCTGCAAGCATTTTTCATATCCATCTATAGATACGATTCAAAAAATTTTAAATTTCCTGCCCAGAGCCAGATCAGACCGATAGCCGTGAGAGCATCACTGGGCTTGTGAGATTTGTAACATGAGACACACACCGCTATGAATGGTCTGAGGAACCTGCAAGACACAGACAGGGCGGAAGGGCTCTGCTCCTTTCTCCAAGACGACAGTGAGCTGAGCTGGTGCCAGCAAGCTGCAGGGGTGAAGGCCTCCACCCTCAACAGAGGTCAGGCCACCAGACCAATATCCTTTCCTTCCAGCATGTTCTCCACAATGGTCACCAGGGGTGATAATAAGTATCTGGGATCCCCAAGTTGATGACTTCCCAGGGTTTCACAAAGCAAAACACTCTCCAAACACTTTTCTGACACATGGTTAAGAACTCCATGGTTATTATCACAAGATATCCTATAACTCTTGGCAGGCAGCAAAACAGGTTTTATTTCCATCTTACAGATGCGGAAACTGAGGTTCAGAGCTGTAACAATTGCTCTTAAACACTAAAGTCTCCTGACTTCGAAGGACAGTGTTCCTTTCACTTCCCAATGCTTCCCCTGGAGTGTCTGGGAGGGAAAGATGGAGGTGCCTCACAAGGACAGCAAGGCAGGGCCAAAGAGAGGGCAGCCAGCAGCAGGTTTAACACTCTGACTTCAAAACACGACCTCCTGAGGAGCCATTATTTTACAATGCCAGTCTTTACCGTGGATATGGTGACTTTCACCAATCACACTGCCTTAGGTCTCATGTTCTGCGCCTTGCTTTCCCTGTCTTCACAGCAAGGTCTCTTAACCTAAGACACAGCATTAACAGCTATTTTCTATGTATTCATTTAGCAGTACTCACACATGCTCGGCCAGCACTCTACCACTGAGCGACATCCCAAGCTCTACCACTTTATAAAAGGCAGGAAGGATGGTCAAGGCTGTGTGGTTGGGAGTTCAACTGCTGTGCCCTCTCTCTCCATCAATCAAGGTGGTCCAAAGGAATAGGTGTTGGCAGAGCCCACAGCCACATCCCCAACTCCCAGGACCGCTTAACCTAGGAGGAGAGTGAAGCCTACCTCGCGGACTTCGTGGAGCTGGCCGGGATACTGACTCTTGGTTCTTCGGGCGGCTGCAGGCGACTTGTGATGCGTGACCGTGACCACAGCAGGGGCCCCCGCAATGAGGTGTCTCTGGCTACAGGGAGACGCAGAATTGGGTGTTCCATGGGGGAGCAAAGTGAGACTTCGGCTTCGGGAGCTTGGAGTACTCTAGAATAAGCAACAGGTATCAAAGACTCAACAAGCGACCTGCAGAACGTGACTACGGGTGCCTTTCATTTACCTGGGACCCCTTCATCTTTCCCCTTCGCCCGCTTAGAGGGACACAGGCATGGGGGAGGTACGACATTGCTGCATGCCCAGGTCCCAGATACCACTTAGGAAAGACAAGTTTTGTTAACTGTCCTCCTGCTGTTCTGACTACTGTCCCCTGTCCCACACTATAACCATGAAGAACTAAAGAAAATCTCCCCAGACACCATGGACTTATGAGTTCTTTCCTCTGCACTCACTGATTCCTCTTCCTAGCACATGCTTGGCCTCCTGGGTGGAAAACTCCTATTGAACCTTCAAGACGCCACCCAGTGTGGTCTGCTCTGGGAAGCATCTCCCTGGTTTTCTTAACATCTCTGCTCTCTTATTGTACTACACTGAGATTATACTTATCACGTAGGCCCTTTCTTCAGAGATTCATTTGCATTCAATGTTACACTCCAAGGCATGGCACATGGTAACTTTTTAATTTATTATGAGCCTAATAATAAGATGGAGGAGTAGGACACTCTGAGTTACTCACCTTGGTTAGTTCTAGAGCTTACATTCTATCCAGTAGTAACACATAATCCAAACTGCAAGTTAGTCTATGATAAAGCTGGCATCTAATCTTACTGGAGATAAATTTTTCAGTAACTAGACAACCGTCTAAACAGCAAAGATGGATTCATCCCTGAAAGACCCAAACTATAGCAAAAATTTAACGAAAAAAGCTCACTATAAGAAAACACGTAGCCAAGAGGCAGAGAAGGCCTAACACCTTGAAATTCAAAACCTATAAAAAAGAAAAGCTCTATAAATTTTATTACCTAAAAACGGGAAAGTTCTGCAAAGAAATAAACCACTACTACCATCGATAAAGCCAAGTGTTAAACTAGAAAAATGCAAACTATTGACGGGCAAAATATGAACAGATGGTTCACAAAAAATATAAATGGCCCTTAGACCATATGAAGCATATGTTCAATTGACTCGTAAGATAAATGTAAATAGAAACTACATTTAAGCATCATCTTTCGCCCATCAGATGTGCACAAATGCACACATTTGAGTCAACAACTACTGACAGTGTCCCAGGGAAACAAGTTTATGAAAGAAAAAGATGACAAGCTGCTGAGGAGGGCAGGGTGGCAGATCTGTGACAGCTGTCAGAGTACCCGCCTGGGTTCCAGCAAGCCCCTTGTCTGAGAATATATCCTCTAGGGACACCTGCATCCAGGTGAAATGTCATCAACAGCCCCCCAAGTCACTACAAAGTACGTATAATGACAAAGAACAGGAAACAACCTAACTATCCATCAGTGTGGAATAAGTTAAATAAACTGTGATATACCTAAAAATAATGGAACACCCCTGACCTACAAAAGAATACTGACATGGTCCCTGTTAGTTGATCTTGAAAAATTTTTAAATTATATAATTAAGTATAAAAACCAAGATGAAGAATCACTGTGTGATATGCAAAGTTCTATGTCAAAAGAGAAAATAAGTGGCCGGGTATTTAGCTCAGCAGCATAAGCACCTGCTTTACAAGCACACAGTCGTGAGTTCGATCCCCGGTACTGATAATTTAATTTGTTTTTCATTATTATTTAAAATTATTTGCTTAAAACACAGAAGTACTCCAAGAAGGATACACATAACACTAAATTAGCAGCTACTTTTTTGTGGAGAGAATGCAAGAGAAGGAAAAAAAGATTTTTTTCACTTTGTATGTTTTATTAGTCTTTTACTTTGAAGCATGTCACTGTGTTATTCAAAAAATTTTAATTGAGTAAAATTTATGTTCTAAATGTCCTGATGCTTCACTCAGCTTGAGAAAGGGCAGGTGGATGATATGCTGAAATCATGCCAGGTTTAGCAGTATAATTATCAAATATTTACTGAACATCTACTATGTGCCTAGCAGAATACCTACCATGAAATGCTAGAAAAATACAAGATGTACAAAACAGTTTTCTGCAGATGCTCATATCATTGGTGATATAAGACATATCATCACATAGACACAGTGAAAAATCCAAGTTGTGGGTAACAAGATGCTAATTTAGCAACATTGCCAGAATATGTCAGAGAAATGAGAAAGGAAGGTAACATTGAGGAGCTGATCTCATCACAGAAAGATGCTCTGAGGGTGAAAGCCTGAAACCCAAGTTGGATTTGCAAAGAGAAGAAACAGGGCATCAGAATACATGGCTGGGATATTCAAAGTTGCCTTGGCCTCGGGTAAACAGCACGGCTCTAAAAACTGTTAAATGTTGACAATTCATCATGTTACAAGTCACCAAGAGATCAGGATGTGGGAGCCAAAAAAATCAGAATTCTAGATTACCCTGAATCCACCAGCAGTTTCTTAAGGTCCTCTGGATTTAATCTGCTCACAACTAACAGGAACACAGATGAAGATGGTAACTAGCGTACAGCTCTTAAATAACTTCATGGATATTAGGTAACTGGAGAAATGTGTGGTCTGAGAATTACATGAGCTCAATTACAATGAGTCTGAAGGTAGAGGGCTACCAGAGTTCAATCTTTACTTCAAGTGTGGAAGAGTAAAAAAGCTATTTCCCTAATCCTTTAATAACAGTAAATTTGCCTAAGTATTAAGAGTCCACTGAAATACATTTTGATTGTTTGAAATGCTCATTCCAACCCAAAAAGAGGGCAGCTTTTTCACTAGGCTTTGATACCAGACAGACAAGTTTCATTTCCCTACCTGAACCACGTTCCAGCCATTTGACCTTGTGTGAGTTATTTAAGCTTTCTCATTAAGCGTCAATTTCCTAATCTTTAAGAGAGGGATAATAATAATGACCCTTAAAAGCCATCATAAAGATTAAATTAGATCACGCACGTAAAATGCTTGTTACAAAATCTGACATGCAGGAGCTACATGTTTGTTTCTTTACCTTACTGAAAACTTGATCAGCAGCCATTCCTGCAAGCTAGCAGAGGCCACCGGAAAGAACCAGGAAGTCAGCCTGCCCTTCCCTGGAGCCAGCCGGCACATGGGCTGGGAGACAAAAACCCCCCTCCCCACCCCCACTTAGGCAACCAGCTAACTCGAGGAACACAAGCTGGACGACAGCAACTGAGGTCCAAAAACCACTTGACGCTGTATCGATTGACTGATTTTGCAGGCCTGGTGGGGTCGGTAGTCTGAATATCTGTTCAGAGGATAATAATACACAGTATAGCAACTATGGGGGAATCTCCTTCTGTCTTGTTTTTGAAATTCTATGTTGTTCTCACCGTTTTGTTTTATTTTATTATGTTTTATTTCCTTCAAAAAATAAAAAATAAAACTTGATCAGTGGAGGGCTTAATGATTTTTAAAGTGCTAAGAAGTTACTTAGCACAAAGGCATAGCTGCCACTGACGACCTCGTTATCCATAGGATCAAAGTGGTGATGAAGCTCAAAAATATTTTAGTATGTCTATGGTCAACAATCAGATAGCAACACTGCAGAAGAAAACTTACTGCCTGTCTCTCTCCTACACACACCCCCACACACTAAATTCTAAGTAGACTGTAAGACCTATCAAGAACCAGTGAGGAAATCAGTGAAGGTAGCAGACACCTTTGCCTGTAGGAATAGCACCATGAATGGCAATAAATCAAGAAGTTCACCCAGGTGCCAAATTATTCCACTGTGGATGTCTAAACTCGTGATCATTACTTAATGGCTGTCATTTGAATTCACAAGCAGTAACATGAGTCGAAAAACCTTTAATTTTCCATTAGCTGTGAGGTGCTCACAGTTAATTCATGCCCACGCTTTTCCTCCCAGGGTAGATGTGAGCAAAGCCATCTCACCTTTGGTGAATCCCACAGGTAATCAGTAGAAAAGGTGAGAAAGAGCAGCAAATTACAAGCACTGTCAATGAGCAGGCTGTCTTTCCAACACACAGCCTCTCTAAAATGTCCAGGTTTGTTCTAAAATTGTGTTTGGATTTGAACATTTACCCCTGCTACTAATTTTAAATGAAATATTCACAGAGTCTGAGGAAAAACACAGCAGCATTTGGTTTCAAATATTTACTTCAATGGGGACAACTAGAAATGCCAAATGTGCCATCTGTGGAGAATTCTAAGTTGAGACTGGTGATTTCTCCCTCTTTTACCTAAGAGATTGCCTTGATACTGCCAGCAGCTGCTCCCTGGCTACACCTGTGTCCTGTTCCTTGTCCTTTATACTCCCCACCCAGTGCTACCCAGATGGCAGCTACCAAGACTGGGGGGCAGGAGAAACAAAATGCTACAGCTCTGAGCTACTTGGCCATTCTATATAATGCCTACACCATTGGTTGGATGCCTATCCTTTCCAAGTTGCAAAGAAAGCAGAGCACAGCAGCTCTTTGCATCTTGTGAAGGAAAGGCTTGTTTGCAAAGAGTCAGGGCTCACTACACAGAGTACAACCAGTCAAGGGAATCAGGGGACAAGCCCAGAAGACAGAAACCTCCTGTTCCAAGCATAGAGTAAGAAGCTCTGGACCACCCAAAGGCTTCCAGCCCACCTAGAGTTCTGATGACACCCGGCTGTCTGGAACAATGAGTCAGTCCCTCATGAGAGCATAGTCCTGCCACCGCTGCCTGCATTCAAATCCAGGCTGTACTACTGTACTGGCAGCAAGTAAAGGAATCTGGGTAGTTTCATTTCTAAAATGCAGTATTACCTACTTCAGATTGGCAGAGAACAAAACGAGAAAATGTAAAGAAAGCACCACGTGGCAGCTAGAGTAAGTATCACCATTAATAATAAAAATGAGGCTTTCAATCACCACTATGGTGAATGGCACAGGGTGCTCTGCAAGCCAAACACATGAACTTAATGGCTGACACTTCCTTAAGACCCTCCTTTAAAAAAATTAATCATCTCAATCACTGAAAAACCATTTTCTTCCATGGCAAAAATGTACTTAAAATATTATTTCACCTTTTCAGAAATCCAGCTGTTATAGAAAGCAAAGCGCCTGTAGATAGATGACTACAATGCTCAATGGATAGAAGTAAAGAAGTAACGGAAGTTTCCAATTAATAACTGGAACAAAATACAAAGTCCCAAACAGAAAAAGGATGATCATCTGATCCTAAAAACCTTTCCAGACATACCAAAACAGTCTGTAACTGCTGTATTAGAATTTAAAGACTCAGAGGGAGCTGGGGAGTACTGATGTCTTAAATGCACATTTATAGTAACTATATTTCTACTATGGGAAACTTTTCTGATGGGAAAAACCTCCAAGACAGCTAATCGTAACAGTATTCACATGACATTTAATTTGGAGCATATCTTCTTCATTTCCTTGAATTCCTTCACAGCAAGAGGAGAGAAAAAGACACTGGGTGGGGGAATAGCCCAAGAGAAGCTTAAAAACAAAAATTCAAGCCCATTTGGCTATATATGTCTAAAAAATAGTTTACTAAAACCATTTCACTACATCCCTTTTCTCTTCCTCTAGAAAAAAAATGAATGTGCCATTTCCAAAATGGCAAAAGCTAAGCATAAAAATTGTGATTTATTCCCTTTCTTTCAAAAGTTACACAAATCTCAAAAAAGAAGGGAAAAGCATAACCATTTTTCAAATAGAACACTGAGAGTCTTAAATATATTCAGAATTTCACTTTCACTTGACTGGTAGTCAACATCGGAATAAAGTGTGGGCTGGTTTTGAAATCAATCCATTCCACTGTTCTGCTCATTGGCACATCGACCTTCTCAATTTCTGTTTTTGTTTAAATTTTCTGTTATCTCAAGCTTTAAAAAAGACTTAAAGTAGAAATAAAGATTTTTTTTTTTAAACTGGGATGTTTTCCAAGTTCTTATCCATGATTCACTTTTCCAAAGTCATTTTAGCTCTTTTTCCAAATTTCGGTCTTCGAGAAATAGGAGTTTCAAGCTCATGTTACTCAAGCCTAGGTAATTTTTTTTTTCATTGTTATTTACAAACCTTTAGAAAACCTTAAATATTTTTCACTAACTTCGTACCAATACCCTCTTACAACACACGCACATGTGGATGAAGGATAAACAGTGGTTCTCCCAGATGGCAGCCTCTCGGCAGCTCCTAAACACACTGCCCCAAACACACGTTATACAAGCAAATGCCAAATCTTCAAACACTCCTTGCAAGGAAACACATGTATTTCCATTTCCCACAAGTAGAGAGAAAAGAAAACTTGACATTTTTAGCTTGTCTTTTTCCTCTGCTGTCTCAGGTTCCTCTCCTCCTCTGATCCCCCACAAATCCTGCCAACTCTTCTAACAGCAAATCCATCCACTCTAGAACCTCCAGCCATTCTTCAGGTCCAGCCTGAAGGTCCACAGAAAGGACTGGTTTTGTGCACTTGGCCTTTGTAACACAAAACCCCCATTTCTTGTCCACTTCCCCGACCCACGCAGAGTTGTCGAGTGTGATCCTACCTTCTCAGCTCCCCGTCTCTCAGCTCTGCACCCTCTGCCAACAGCATCTGCATGGACCTGGCACATTCTCAGGACTGAGGCTCCTTTCAGATGCTTTGCTCTCAAAGTGTGAATGTCTCTCTTCTCCCCTGACTATGCCCCATCCACGCCTTCCACTTCTCATGCTGTGGGACTACAGAACTCTGGAGCTAAAAGGAAACTAGGGAGTGATTCTCAGCTAGTCTTTCTGAAATAGATTTCAAAATTATAGCCCCTCCCCCAAAGGAAAGTGAATCATCTCTCTAGCCACGCATACTCTGGAATCAGGTACAGGGCCTGCCTAACCTTGCGAATGACAAACACAATAAACGGTAATCAGCCCCCATGGCCTCAGCTTGAACCACTACCCCTTCACTGAAAAAAAACTTACCTTTAAAAATGTCAATACTGTGCTGGGTGTTGCAGCACATGCCTATACGCCCAGCACTCAGGAGGCTGAGGCAGGAGAACTGCCACAAGTTCAAGGCCAGTCTGGGCTACATAGCAAGATCCTGTCTCAAAAACAAATGAACAAACCAAAAAGAACAAACAAACAAAAGTCAATACTGACTCAGTGGTATCTGTTCCCCTTTTCCAAGAAGGCAGAAGAGTTTGGAAAAGATACATCACCCATACTAGCTACACATCAACACAAACTGCCCAAAAAGCAACAATAAGCAAAACAGCCAAATACCTCTGCCCTCGTGGAAGTGGTTTCCCGATGAGATACAGACCTCCTTCGTGCCTCTCAAAAGACAAATAGGTTTAAAAAAATGTTTTAGATAATAAGATATAAAGCAGGAATAAAGAAATATAAAAGAACTTTTCACTCCTAGGGAGGTGGCCAGGAAAAATCTCATGAGAAGTTAACACTTGGTTAAAGACCTGGATGAAGCAAAGGCATGAATCATGTTATCTGGTGAGACGCATTCTAGAGGTAGAGGCTCTCCACATGTGCAAAAGGTCCTGGGGGTAGCCTAGCAGGGAGTTTGGGCAAGATGGACAGCATGACCCAGGAGGAAGTAAGTTAAGCACAGAACAAGAGTTGCACTCAGGGGCATCATGGACAGCAGGGACCAGTTATTTGGGGAAGGAGAGTGTGTAGAGGTGTGCTGGAGATTGAACACAGAGCCTCATACACGCTAAACAGCTGCTTCACCACACAGCTACACCTCTTGCCCCCAGTTCTTGAATTAGAAATAACAGATAATTGCCAGGCAAGTCAAATGACCTACTGATATGGACACTCTGAGTGACAAGCCAACAGAACAGAATAAGTCCCAGCAAGCTTTTCCTCAGAGCCTTACACATGCATTAAGTTTTTCCTTGCACACAATTTGCACATGTGCACATGGATGTAGCATCTCCACTGGACAGTTTGCATGACAGAATTTTATTATTGCTGGCCTGAAGATGAGCATTTCATGGGTTTATTCCATTCTCTACTTCTCTTATCTTCACGTAATCAACCCAGAAAGATAATGTATGCCAAAAACGGATCACAGAACAAAAGGCAAACACATGCCAAGAATTCCAAATGATCACTCTACAACATGGGAAAATGAGGCTATTTCATGGTTAAACTTCTGTCTCCTGCCACTTGGTCACACTAGCCATGGGGATGAAAAAGTCCAATGCAGTTCTAAGACAGATCTGTTCAAGAAGCAAATCTGATTTTCTTAAAATCAATAACTAATCTCTGACACAAGTGCTCTCATCTACTTAGAGATCATTCTCTGCTTTCTAAATGCTCAGGCACAAAAGTGTGAAGCTCCAAAGGGCACTCCTACTTGTGTTTCAAATATATTATGCTAAAGTAGGAAAGGGGGAAAAAAATCCACCTCCATCACACCACTGTTGACATGCTGGAGCTCACGCAGAGTCCTAGGATCTATGAAACAAAGCTGACTAATTATTAGTCCAAGCTTTGTGCTGCTAATGAAGCTCAAGAGATGAAAGATTTGCTAAAAACTGGGAATCTAGCTATGTAGCAGATTACTAACCCAAGTAAGAGGAACAGCCTCAGAGGGCTACAGAATCCTTATAAGGGTGTTCATCAACAAGGAAATCTTCCCAAAACTGCTATATCTGATCAGAACCTTAGATTTTGACACCAGTGCCTTTTCTGCTGTACTTTTTATATTTATGAAACACATACACAGGTAAACTAAATACTTATGCTAACCCTATGTAACTCTCCCTCCAGTGCTTATCACAGTAGGAATAAACAGAATGCCCTGGCCTTATGCTAACATGGACCAAGGCTTATTTTAAAAACACAAAGACACTTAGACTATGTCTTTGACTTTTAAGATCCCTAAATGCAGACAATGGATGTTATGATTTACATTGGTAGATATCCCCCCAAAGCCTAATGCTTAAGCATAGGCCATACTTTTGGCAAGTGTTACTTAGCACTGGATTAGCCCACTAATGGGTTTATAGCTGGGTATGATGTTGGGAGGTGAAGCCCAGAGGGAAGGGTTGGGTCACTGTGGGCATGGCCTGGATATATAGCCCTCCTCCTCCCTTGATCTCTCTCTCTGCTTGATGTCTGCCATGTCATAGGCTCTTTCTCCTTTACTATGCTCCTCTGCCATGCCACTTTGCCTCAGAGCCAGCTGACTGAAACCTCTACAAACTGTGAGCCAAAATAAACCTTTTCTCCTGTAAGAGTTGTAGGTGTCAGGTATCGTGTCCCAGCAAAGACTGGCTGGGTATACAATACAAAGCTAATAAGATTCATTTAATATTTATCATATGTTCTACTAATTTCTGGATCATAAAAGAATGAGCTTAATTCACTTTCAGATCTCTCCATTTTTCACCAAAGAAGTTAAGAGAGAATCTATAGAAGTATACACCATATAAAGCCTAGGGCCCTACCATACTTCAAAATCTGATATACAGGTTTAACACAATCCCAATCAAACTACCAAAAGCATACTTCAATGAACTACAGAAAACAATCCTAAAATGCATAAGGAACTGGAAGAGATCCAGAATAGTAAAAGCAATCCTGTGTAACAAGAGCAAAGCAGGAAGCAACACAACCCTGAACTGGAAGCTATGTTACAAAGTTACTGTGATAAAAAAACAAAAACAAAAAACCTGTATGGCACTGGTACAAAAATAGACGGGTGGATCAAGGGAACAGAATACAGTAACAACCCTAAACACATTCAATTACCTTGATCTTTTGCAAAGAGGACAAAAATATACACTGAAAAAAAGTCTAACAAACATGCTAGAAAACTTGGCTATCTGCATACCTAAGACTGAACCTAGACCCATCTCTCTCACCATGTACTATAATAAAATAAAAATGGACTGAAGATCCAAATGTTCAAAATAACATGCTGGAAGACAAAATAAGCAAAACTCTTTAAATCATAGGCTTAGGCAAGGACTTTTTGAACAAAACCCTGGTGGCACAGAAGATAGTACCAACAAATTGAATCATATGAAATTAAACACTTCTACAAAGCAAAACAACCAGCCAAGTGAAGAAATTACCTACCATATATAACTTACCATATATAAAAATATGGTAAGATACTTTTGCCAGCTATTCCTCAAACAGAAGACTAATATATGGAACATTCAAAAACAAATTAGACCCTCCCAAAATAGAAGACCTAATCAAAAAATGGGCAACCAAAAGAAAGAAACATTCTCAGAAGTACAAATGGTCAACATATACATGAAGAAATGCTCAACATCACTGACTACTAGAGAAATACAAATTAGAACAACACTGAAATTCCATCTCACTGGAGACTGGCTATTATCAAGAAATCAAACAATACACACTGGCAAGGCTGCAGGTTGAAAAAAAAAACCACACCATTGGTGAGTAAACTAGTAAAATCATTATGGAAATTGGTGTAGAGATTTCACAAAAAACAGAACCAGAAATTCTATTTGACTCAGCTACTCCACTTCTAGGTATCTTTCCAGAAGAGCTAAAGGCATCATATTCCAGCGACACATGCACTCCTATGTTTATAGCAACAATTCATAAAAGCTCAACCTTGGAAGCAGCCCCTATGTCCATCAAATGACAAATAGATTTTTTAAAATGTCACTGACACACAATGGAGTACTATTATGCCATAAAGTAAGATAAATTTGAGACATTTATAGGAAAATAAGTGCACTCAGACCATAACAATCTTAGTTATTTTTCTCATTGCTGAGACAAGATACCAAATGCCCAAAGTCAAAGGAGGAAAGGGTTTATTTCAGCTCAGTTTGTAGAGATTTCAGTCCATAACCAGCTGACTCACCGGCAGGTGGCATCACTGAGCAGAAGACAAGCAGCAGCAATAAACAAAGTGCAGCAAACACAGCAGGTCTTTCTGTCCCTTAGGTCTTACCCAGGCTACCCTTAGGGCAGTTGGCACTCACACCCTTAATCCTACCAGTGAATCAATCCCAGCATCATATCCGTGATCCCAACAGCACACACCCCAGATCCAGCCACCTCCAAAAAGCCCCTATGACAACATGAGACTTCCAGGCAAACATCTAGATACAAGCCATGACAATAATGTTAAGAGAAATAGATCACACATACAAGCTTAAATATCACATGGTTTCTTTTTTATAAAGAATCTACAAAATATAAGTAAAGAGCAAAATAATAGATAATAGAAAGTACATAGATATTTCTCAAATAGAAAGGGGATCAAGAGATGGAGGGAGGTAATAGAGGGAGAAAGAAGAGAATGAGAGAAAAATTTAGATGTGTCATATACATGTAGTAACTAACACAAAAAGTGTAATCAAATGTGTGCTGATTAAAAAACAAGAAAGTAGACCAGGCCCCTGTGTTTCCAACCATTGAAATCTACATTCTGGGCACATCAAAGGAGCACATGGCCAGGGTGAAGAGCTTGTAGGTTCATCACGGGTCCGGACCATTTCCATGCACCAAACATGTGGGCAGACCATCAGAAGCAACCCAGAAGAGGTTTGGACTATCTTCCATAGGAAGGCATCTGTACTGCCCAGTGTCAGGGTGAGAGGCAGGACATCTATAGAAGTTCTCAATGTCCTCAATTTAACCAACTCACTGGACACTCCTCCTTCATTTCTCCAATCAAGTACACAGACACTGACTGTTCATGGTATGTGGCTTCTCTCAGACAGGCTTGCACCTGGGGCCCCCATCAGTGGACCTGGGTCACTACAAAGATCCATGTGTTTAGTCCTTACTCTGTTCATACTAACACAACTATTTTAACTACACTGTGGTGGGGAGAGTTTGAGAGAGAGTCTCGCTATGTAGTTCAGGCTTAAACTCATTATGTAGACCAGGCTGGTCTCAAACTGGTGGTGACCCTCCCATCTCAGCCTCCTGAGTGCTGGAATTTTTATAAGCATGCCCACCATGCCTGTCTTAACTACATAATTTAATAAAATGAAAGTATGGAAAATATTTATCTTCATAAAACTAAGTCAGATATGGTGGCACAAGCCTCTAATCCCAGCAACAAGGAATCTGAAGCAGGAGGATTTCTGTGTGTTTGAAGCCAGCCTGGGCTACACAGTGGGACCCAGTCTTTATAAAAAAAAAAAAAAAGAACGGAATGAATGAATGAAAGAGAACAAAAGAGAGAGAGAATGCCAGCCTGCCCACCTGCCAGCCCAGTCACTTTGGAAAGTGTCAGTGAGGGGACATGGGGGTACAGCTCAATGGTAGAGTGCATGCCCTAGCATGCACAAGGGCTAGAATGGAAGGAAGAAGGAAAGGAGGGAGAGAAGAGAGGAAGGAGGCAATCAATGGAAGTCACCTGCTAAAAAATGCTATTGATCTATATATAGGCATGGTCACTGTAAAAAGAATAGACAGCACTTGTGAAAAATATAGAAAGATTCTATAATCAGTTTGCTCTATGCTTTCAAGAATTCAAACCAGGAAATCACAGGTGACCCATTAGAGATATGCCTGGGACCAGAGAAATGATACAGAAATGCAAGCAACACACCAGTGATCTGTGAAAAGAACTTTGGAACTCATCTAAAGATCATAAAGACTTTACTTAACATGGATTCATTCTTGTTTCAGATGGTAGATGATCCAGGCAACTGCTTTAAACTCAGGGATGTCTGTCCAATCTGCACTAGCTAGGAGACTTCTAAAGTATCTCAGCCCGAGAATCATGAAACCATAGAGTTCTACGCATGTGGTCTCATACTTCAGCTGCAAGGAAACAGCTTTCATTTGGAGGAAAATAGATGTACCTTGAGATAGTGTTACCTGCTATGAATTAGACACACAAGCTTATGTACTGCATTGTTTCATCTACATGAGAGACCCAAATAAGTAAATAAATAAGCAAAATAAAAGATAGGTAATAGGAAACAAGGAGATCGATCTTTTCCAAACAAGAAGGAGACCAGGAGATGGAGGGAAAAGAAGGGAGGAGAACAGAAGTAAAAAAGAATTTAGATGTATTACATGCATGTACCAATATCCTATGAATATAATCACTATGCACTGCAAACACGTACTGATAATAAAAGATTTTTAAAAACAGTATCTATAAATCCCTGAGTGCAAACGCTGGCTCAGCAAAGAGCTCTTTTTGATCTATTAGATCAAAGAGATCTCTCTGTAGATTCACTACAGAGGGGGCATTCATACAAAAGTGTTAATGCTTGGGCAGCTCAGCTCTGTGTCACGGGTGGAAGATCCTTCACCCAAAACCCTCCAGACTAGAAATGCTCCAGATGCCACCATTTTTCAGATTTTTTGTGTTACCTGCATATACACAATAAGGCAGGTTGGGAATAGGATCAAGTCTAACAACATTCATTTATTTTCATGTGTACCTTATCTATTTGGCTTGAAAATAATAAGATATTCTTAGTACACGCCTTTTTCTTATGATTCATAAGATGAGGTCAGGTGTGGAATTTTCCACCCGTGATCATCCTGTGAGTGCTCAGAAAGTTTGGGATTCTGCAACATTTCAGAGTTCAGATTAGGGAGATGAAGTGCCTCATACTTTGGGGATACTCAGGAAGGCAGCGTGATCCCCAAGTGAAACGCAGGAGAAAGCTGCTGAGCTTTACATGAACACAATCGCACCTACTTACTTCTTAAAGAGCTTCTGTGCTAGTATGTCACTGTCGTAACAGACACCAGAGCATATAATGAGAAAATTAAACTCATCGTTCCCTGCATGATGGAAGATGAGAGATTTTTCTGTCGTTTCTTCCAGTCCCTAGAGACTCTACTACCTGTTGAAGAGTCCAAATTATTCATCTTTTAGAGTTTCATTTTGTGTTAAAAATCTAATTGGATTCCTACAGCTTTAACAGACTTAGTGGCTTTAGAGCTAATAGATCAACAGGCCTAATTCCCTCAATAGTAATAAGGGAGAAAAAGAACAGGTACTGGAATAAATGAATGTCACTCACTCATAGGGCAGGCTGAAAAAGCCCATACTCCTGAAGCTTTGGGAGATAAAGAAGAGGGCTCAAGTGGCCACCAAAAAAGAGATTATGGACTGGAAAGGTGACATGAGCTAGACACACCTGGGTCCTGTCTTATATCATCACAAGCCACATTTGAACATCAGAGGCTGAGACAACTCCTGCTCACAGAGCACCAGGCCTCAGCAGCGCTATCTGCTTCCTGCTTTCCGACCTAGGTCTCCACTACAGAAGCCAGATCACAAAGCCCACAAAACATACAAAAGCACGAGTGCAAGGCTAGAAGTGAGAGAGAATCAACATCCCACGGGTTTTCTTCAATCAAGGGAAGATGGAAGTGCACAAATAATCTCTTCATCTACATACAGGATGGAGAATGAAACACAAGCTGCATGGCTCCTACAAAAGGCTCTGAGGGGCTCAGCTTTAACCATGATTACCAGCCCAACAGCACACTTCCGGTTGCCTTTGTCTTTCCGTAGTTCATGCTTCTTGATCTGCCTCCGACTTGCCTTGGATCACATTCCTACATCCAAGCCTCCATCCCCCAGGATCTGCTTTCTAAGAGATACCTCTGAAAGCAAGAGGTCCCCATTATTTCACAGGGTGCCAGACACTGTTCGCTTTCATCTGTCATCTCTGACAGATGCTGGTCCTCCTTCCTTTCTTCCCCTCTCAGATTTATCCACTATAGGCTAGAGTTCCAGTTGATATAACATCAAATTTCACTTCTTCAAGTCTGCAAAGAATTCTCTTGAGAAACAGAGACAACTTTCCGAACAAGGGCCCAATCTAGACACTATAAATAGAGTTAACTTCAGAAAGTTCACGGTACAGCATCTCCAAGACACATGCCAGCACTCAGAGCTGTTACGGCCCCACAGTTTCTGGTGACCCTGGACTTTCAGTTCTGACCGGAGGCAGTAGCCATGAGAGCAGATGCTTTCTGAGCTGATAAGATGAAGCAACACAGAGATGCTGAGATCTGGGCTACAGAACAAAGATCTGCTGACAGGCAGAGCAGTACAAGACTCTGTCTCCCATGTGCAATTATGATAAGACGGTTGAGATTCTGTCTTACATCTTATACTGTTAGGTACAAATACTGACTGAACCAGGATCCCCACGACAAAGCACTAATCACCATCCTCTACTGGGCAATAAAGAGACTTCATGTATTTTGGGACTGCGACCAAAATCAAGAGCATTTGTAGAAACAAAAACTCTGCAGGAAACAGAATGTGTGGGCTTTCAACCCTGTGCTGCTGAACTGCCCCAACATGTGTATTTCATGACCCAAAGAGGGAGGAATAAGGTCAATGTCTTACTCAAAAGAATTAAAAAGATTCAAACAGGTTTGCACAAATGTTCATGGCAGCACTACCCGCCACACCCAAAAAGTAAAACAACTCAAATATCCCATCGCTTAACCAACAGATACACACAAAACGTTTATGCTATACAATGGCAATATTGTTTAGCCACAAAAACAAATAGAATATCGAAAAATGTTACAGCACGGTTAAACCTCAAAAACATACTAAATAAAGGAAGTCAGACACTGAAAATTTACTATCACAGGATTCCAATTACATGCACTAGCCAGAACCAGTAAATCCATAGAGACAGAAAGCACATGAGTGGTTACCAGGAGCTCAGGGAAGGGGAAAATGGGGAGTGACCGCTTACGGGGAGACAAGGTTTCATTCTGAGGTGAAGGCAGTTACGGAACTAGATAGAAGTAACACGCATGTACCACTCATCACGGAAATGTCCACGTTAAAATGGCTAATTTTATCTTCTGTGAATCTCACCTCCATTTTTCAAAATAAAGAGTAATACTGTATGGACCAGGCCACCTCTCCATGAACAATGCTAACCTGGTCTGATTCAGTGTCCAACTCATCTCGAAAGAGTTTCTTTTCTTTACTCCACCAGGTATGTAGAACACAACAAAATATTCTATTGAAATGCTGATCTGATGTGCCCCTAATGTGGGCAGGACTATATACCCAGAGCTATTGAATAAAAACTGAGAGGAATCCTAAACAATCACTTAAAGTTTCTTATTAAAATAAGTCCATGGCATGGACAAATCTGTCAAAATGAAACCCATTTATCTGCATATCCAATAGAAAGAGTGAATATAAAGTCCACCAAACCAATGGCAAAAACCATTCGTGATAACTATCCCAGACTGTTAACAGTAGGTGTTTCAGAGACCATGATCTTCCTAGGTTCGCTCGTGCATTTCTTGGCTAGCTTCAAGAGGATCCTGCACAGCTGGTGCCAAGGCACCAAAAAGACAAAGTGTGTGCTCTACAAAGAGTAAACGGAAGACAATAATAGAATGGCTGTTTTTTAAAATCCTGCTTGAAATCATTTAGTGCCGGTGGCCAAATATAAACATACCACTCTCTTGACCTTCTTTTGGGCAAATTCTAAAGGCTTTTCCCAATCACTTTTTGTTTCTCTGCAACTTTGGATGACACTAATCCTTCCTACCACCTTTCAAAGTTTCTAGGATGCTAAGCTTTCCCAGTTCTCCTCCTGCACCTGAGCACACATCACTAAACTGTTCCATGTTCTCTGTCATCCAAATGTGGGTGACTCTAGGGTTCAGACTTCAGGTCTTTATATGGATCCTTCTCAAAATATTTTTTTTCACCTTTTTTCAACAGTCATCTTTTCTCAGGGGAATCATAAATCCCCACTATCAGACCTAAAAAGAATCCAGATCTCCAATTATCCTAGAAAAGCTCTTCACCCCAACCCAGTGCTTACATCTCCCCTTCTTGGCTTCCACTCACAAATCCTCCCCATTCTCTTACTTCTCACACTCTGGTAACAATCCTATCTACTTTGTCCTTTTGGAAACTGTCCATTCCTTAGTCTACATACTGGCACCACCCCAACCCCTATCTGTTGTTGACTACCAGTAAGCCATATGAATGAGTGGTTAAAATATGGGCCCCCTTCATAGGAAACAATGAGACACAGAATATATTTGGAGACAACAAGATTTTGTCCAGGAAATTAGAGCATCTTAAGAAGAAAATTTAATATAGAAAACTAGTTACACAAAGACAGATAAGTAGAAAGAATAGCCCGGGAAAGATGAGGCGACTTAAGAGATTAGCCATATGGAGACTATAGCATCCTGCAGGGCTGGAGGGGAGAAGGTGACCCTGAGAAGACAGAAGGGAAACAGCCAAGAAGCTACAGTGGTCCTTGACCCTTGCAGCTAGACACACGAGGTAGGCATAAAATGGAGAGAGGCTCAAGCAAGGATCCACCGCTCACCAAAGCTCAACCAGCAGGTCCACTCTCCGCCCATGAGGCCTCTCATTACCGAACCCCACCCAGAAGGGAAGTAGAGGATAAGGGATCCTGGGAAAGACCACTCCATGGAAGGAAGTCACTGACGCATTAGATGTGCACTGTAGAAGACCGTGCAGCATTGGTTTACCTCACAAAAAGCCCATCACAAAAGTTTCTTTTTTCATCCTGGATCCAAACAGCTTATTCAGCTTTGGCTGCCTCTGAGATGGTGCGGCAGGGTGACCTGGTTACATCTCCAACTCTGTAACCTTCAGCCTCACCTACTACTGAACTACCTGCTGTTAAATATTTCATCTTCTCTTCTGCTGTTACTATGAGCTCTTCTAGAAGAATTTTACAATTCTCAGCCCCTTCCCCACTCCATGCACCAAACAGTTTGTTCAAATACAGACAAATGGCAGGTGCAAGGTCATGGTTTAAAACATTCTGTGGCTTTTCATTTAGAACATGAAGACCTGGTTCTTGTTCCACCCAGTGACTTTTCTCTGCAACTCTTTTTAAAACTCATGCTTTACCATTCTCAAATCTCTTATTTTGTTAAACACAAAAGAAGTCTACATTAAAGAAGAGAATGTTATTATGCAAAAGCCAGTAGCTTCAACCTCTTGCATTTCTGCTCCAGAATAGGAGCAAGACCCACCGCCCGTATGTCAGCTTCATATGCCATGACCCCTCTGCCCAGGTTTAAGGATTGACACAGTAACTGCTTAAAAGTAAAAATGGCATCACTATCCAAAAACCAAGAATGCAAGGTCATCTAAAAGTTTGGCCAAATGGTCTAAAATATGCCTCATACACTAAAGGAAATAGGAGGAAAGGTACACTTCCTTACTTAATTGTGCTCCTCATGATATTGACTGTATGCCAATTAGGAATATACTCTGTCACAGGTAACAGAAAACTGACTAAACACTGACCAACAAGGCCAGAAATTCAGGACTCTTCATCCCTTTGGCAGTAATTCCAAAATCCGATACTCCTGGAGTTGGTTTGTAGCTCTTTCCACCCTTCTGCTTAGCCACAATCCTTCATGGTGACGAGCTTGCTGCCAGTCTTGTGGGACCTGACACATCAGCAACCAGTAGGAAGGGAGAAAAGAGACCAAGGAGCTTCTTCTTACAACGATGTTCTTCTTTTAGCAGAATGAAAATCCTTCCCTTCTGTAACTGGCAGTCTTACTCTTATGAACTATTAGTCCCAACTGGATTTCCTGACCACCTCTAGCTGCAAAGAGGGACTAGTGAAAGAGACACTTGCAGAAAAGTTTGGCCATTAGGGGCCCCAATCTAGCATCATTTATCCTTGGGCCTGGGACCATCAGCTCACGGCATGAATCAGGATCATAGAGCAGAAGAGGATATGGCTTCTATCATAGACTGTCTCACCTAAGCCACATTGCTAAGCTGCTTATGAGAAAGAGCACCTCTTGAATACATGAATCCATGGCAGATTTAACCTCTTCCTTGTGATCTCATTAGTTATTCTGTTACCTCAAGCTCACTTTGGAAGCAGCAAGGGTTAAGAAGTATTATTTCCCTATTGTGTCCAGTATATGATAGGCCAGTACCAAACAACAACTGTTTTGAAAAGGAAGGACTAGAAAAATACATACATATAACCTCTTATCCTTCATAAAACACAAGAAAAAATTCAATAGTAATGCAAACTTTTTATTCATTTTCACCAATTCAGATGAAGCTGAATGAACCCCTAGGCCTCTCTGGCTCTATCTTTCTCAGGGATGAGCACTTATTTGTCACACCTTCCAGTGACATCTGTGATGCCTACCATATCTGTTTCCTAAACTCACACCTCATTGACCTCATAACTCTCCAGCACATAGACTGTCAGCTGCACTGTCTTCTTTAGCTACAAACCTCTTCCCCTCCTCAGTCCAACCCTTTTTTTTGCTCAACACAGACCAGCTCACTTACCCTGACAGAATCAGATCAATAAATCCTTCTGCAAACCTCCAGATGGAACTGGTGGGTCCACTCTTTGGGCTTTCACAGCATTGGGTTTATATTTCAACTAGGAACACTTGTTCTGGATTCAAGTATATTTGTTTAGCTAACAAATCCCACACTAAACTGTTGCAAGAACAGCGTCTGTGTGAAAATTATCTTCACAGTCATCACACTGAGCTGAGGATCTAGCATATATAGGCAGTGGTGGTCCAATGATGTTTTTCTTCAGTGATTCTTTATTCAGTTGTGTGTGTTGTGTGCATTCATCAAGCCACTCCCATCAATTACAAAAAGTTTGGTTTCTGGCTCTTCTTTTCTCCTTTTTCTACAGTCTTTACTCACTTATCAGAGGCTTAGTTTATAGGATATGTTAGATGGTACAAATGGTCACAATGCTTCACAGTTCTTCCATGAAGAGGTGGCAACTGTCCTTGCCTGTTGTATCTGAGTGGTCTCATGATTTGCTCTGACCAACAGAATGTGATGGAAGTGGTGCCATGTCAGTTCCACACCAAGGTACTGGACACCATTCAGCTTCTGCTCTTGTTACTTTTGAGACACTGTGCAGACACATTAGAACGGACCCAGACCAGTCTGCTGGGACACAAGCACCATGGTTTGTGCACATCCCAATTCCCACTGCCAGCCAACAGCATCCAACTGCCAGTCATGCGAATGAGACCCAGGAAAACCAGTCCTGTACCACCTGCCACCCTCATGAGACTACAGACATAAATCCACTAAATCAAGGTCAAATGAGCTGCACCCGAGCAAGAAACATCCAGCAAAACTGTAAGCTAAACAAGTGGTTCAATTTTAAAGCAATCTCGAGGGATGTACACTGCAAAATAACAGACAACTAAAACAAGAGATCTATGGATAAATTTGTAAGATTTAAAGATGAGCAGAATGTGAGAATATCTTTTAGTCCAAAACCCTCTTTTTATTAAGAAAACTGATGCTAGGGAAAACTGATCAATCATCTCTAAAGCACATAGAGTAGAACTAAGATTCCTTTAGTCTGGGTCTCACGAAGCCTTACCATTTCACAAAACAACTAGTAGGAGATTCATCTATCTACCATGTCCTGAAAACACCCATCAAGAGATCATGGGCTGAGGATTTAGCTCAGTGGCATAAGCGCCTGCCTGGCAAACACAAGGTTGTAAGTTTGATCCCCAGTACCAAAATAATAATAATAATAATAATTTTTTAAATCTATAAAAAAAAACACTTAAAAAAAAAATAAATCATGAGAAATACACCTGTACATGGAATGCATGCCTATAATCCCAGCCTGGGCTATCTGTCAGATGCTGCTCAAAGTAAAACATAAGCTCAGTATGAAACGTGAAGACCCTGGATTCAATCCCCAGTACCTTAAAAAACGATGTGAATTATGACACACACATTTCATTAATATGTAGATGACTTTTTAAGAATGACAGACTAATAAAAACTTAAAAATAGAACATGACTGATCCATACACATATTACCCAGGCACTGGTATGGAAAGATTTCTAACCCCTGTTTAGAGAATACAAACAAAATACAAAAAAAATATAAATCACAATACAAAATATAAAACATACTCCATTTGCCCTCTTACTGAAAACAATACACACACACACACACACACACACACACATAAGCCCAGAACAGTTTCTTTGGAAAATAAGATGGAAACCAAAGAGCAAGGGGGCAGCAGAGAGCTTCTGACATGAATAGTAGCCACTCCGAATCTCACTTAAAGTGCACAACCAAATTAAAGCCGTCCTGTGAGAGAATGATCCTCCTCCTCTTCCACACAGAGGGCAGCAGCCAAGTGCTCCCAGGTAACTCTCCTGGGACCTTACACAGAGAAAGCAGGCAATTATAAGACTCGTTATTATAATTATGATATTAATAGCTACTGAGACTATCTTTGACTAAGCCTCGTTGACACTCTTATTTACTTACCATGCAATGTCTCTGTGAAATATGAGAAGGAGCATGCTCTTACTTTACCAAATAAGAAACTGAGGTACCAAAAAATAAAAACAGGAAATAGCTCAAGGTCAAGGCCAATGGTGAAACCACAAAGAACACTCCCATTTCTTGACTTCCAATACCTAACTGCTTCCATTAATGTGGTGCATCTGCACATTATTTGGTATACAAGGCAATAAAGAAAGAGCAGGACTGGGGATTTAGCTCAGCGGCATAAGCGCCTGCCTTGCAAGCATGCGGTCGTGAGTTCGATCCCTGGTGCTGATGAAAAAAATAAAATTAAATTTAAAAAAAAGCAGACCTGATGCCATTGGCTTCAAACCCAGCAAATCAAAGCAGCTATCCAAGGCTAATATCATCATAAGGTGCAGAAAAACTTCACCAGATAAAAGATACAGGGATTTCTTCATTCTTATTTCAAAACTCAATCAACTTTCTAGTAATACTCTTTCAAAACTGAGACTCTAGAGAGGCATCTCCTCAAGTCTGACCAACATGCACTATGCATCCCACTGGGAGAAGAGAGTATTTACAGTTGTGTAATATACCCAGATCCCTGATTCCCTGGGAGCCCATGTCTATGGTAAGTTCCAAAAGATAAGTGCTTCTTCCTTAACTGCAGATGTGAAAGCATGGTAAAGGGCAAACACACCCTTTGAACTCAATCCCCAGCTCAGCTATCTCCCCCATCAGTTACCTTAGATGAGCAGGGACCAGAGAACCGGCAAGATCCACTCTGTCCATCTGCCCGCAGTGGGATGAGGCAAGAGGATACACCGCTATCTGTTCGTACCACGGTCGAGTGGGTACAGCCCATAAGGAGGGCCAAAGACACACTAGCCAAGGCCCTGCCAGGCCTGCCTGCCCCAGCACAGCTCACACAGCCTGTCAAGCTTCACCGGTAAGCAACCATGCCCTGCAGTCTCTTCTCCACCCTTTCAGTGCAGGCAGAGAGCTCCTGAGGAAACACAACTTCAGAAAGATGGGATTTGCATCTTCAGCAGCAACACGTGCCAGCAGCTCCATGCATCTCTTTAAAGGTTTGTGCAGAATTCTGGCAAAGGGGGTCCCAGGCTGCACAGCTTGGTGTCTCCTCCAACCGGAGCCCGAGCTGGCAATCCCTGGAGCACACTCCCTAGCAACCAGGTGGAGCAGGACTCAGTGAGCTTCACTCCTAGCTTCACTGCTAAAACATCTCTGCTTCTATCTGCATCCCTCCTTGGGGGAGATGCCCAGCAGTCTCAGTGACATGATGGATAGACTGCTTTGCATCTGGCAGAGGGAGCAGGGCTTTTCCCAAGAGCAAAATCTCAACTCAGACCAACCCCACTGGCTTTGCTTCTCTGTTACATGCTGAAACACCACTTCCCAGCAGCCTGGGGGCAGAAGGAAGAAGATGCTGGAATGAAGAGTCAAACAAAGGGGGCCAGCTTCAAGCCTCACACCTGTCATAGTTTCTGGCCCTGTGGCCATTTACCATTGCTCAATTCCTGCAAGGGCAAATCTTCCATGCCTAGGAGCATTTAGCAAAGTCTGGAAACTTCTGGTCATCCCAATTCGTAGCTGGAAGAGAAGAAAATATGCTACCACCCTCTAACTAGTCCAAGCCAGGGAAGGTGTTAACATCTCACAGTGGTTCAGGATAGTCCCCTCACAACAAAGATTGTCCAGGCAAAATATCAATAGTGCCAAGATGGCAAACCCTGCTAGGAGGTGATAAATGTAGGATGGGACTTATGAATTACAGATTAACATGTATGATAAGAAAAGAGTATGTTGTGTGGGTTTTTAAGTTTTAATAGTTTATCCACCTGTCAGACATCCAAAAGGCTATTTTAAAACTCAGATTGGTTTTCCCATGACTCAGCACATTTTTAATGCAACTATTAGCTTGAGTAGGAGGGCAAATTAATCTGATGTGCTTCAGAGTGACTGGAACATTTCTGGCCACAATGGGCTATCAGATCCTACAGTTCAAAGCCCAGTTAGTTTTAGGGTACCTGAACACGCTACTTCCATGGGCCATTCTTACTGTTTAATAGTCAATACAGGATGAGAATCAAGGAATTTAAGGCTTCGATACCGGTGATGGTGAAACTTCTAGAGACAAGTTCCCAAACTGCAGCCCCAAACCCACTTATTTAGCACAGTGCCAACACTACAATTAAACCTGAATAGTTTTTATTTAGTACTTAGTTCAGGAAAAACAACTCATCCGTTAACATCTTTTGTCTTAAAAGAAAAACAACATGTGTGCCACAGGTTCACCACCACTGTTCTATGCTGTAAGCTGTAAAGAGCACCATGGCTAGGTACTGTACACAATAGGTAGCTTTGAAATGCTTACAGCACAGGACACAAAAGAGCAGACTTTCCAATCCTAGGAGCTATGCTACTTGATCTGCCAAGTAATGGGGCCTAAGGGGGACGGAAGATGCCATTAAGATACACTGCCAAGTAGATAAGTGAGAAATAAATGTCCCAAATACTGGTAGCAGGCATCAGCAAACTTTGCCAGTTGCTGAGCTGGCCTGATGAAGATTCGAGAGAAGAAAGATCAGAAACCAGAAGCCCGTGAACTAATGGAACTCAAGGTTCCAACTTAAATGTCCACATATCCTAACCCTAAATCCAGTCCTTGGTAACTTAAGTCTAAGTTCTTGAGGGTGGACATCAAGGGAAGAAGGACTGGGATCAAGTCAGATCGGACTCTTCAAATTTAAACCTCAACAGGCACGATGTACTTCATTTTCCTACACCATTCAATGGAGATTTATTACTCACAAAATTTCTCTTCCCTGCTTGAGTTCAAGAAGTTTCGATTTACTTCTTCCATGTTTCAGCGAGTGCCCCAGGGAGAAGACTTGTTCACCTCCAAATTGGCCTGATGCCTCCTTCCCCCAAATTTCTTCAGCTCGCAAAACCAACGAGGTCCTCAGTGCTTAGTCTCAGCCAGATGATAGCAAATGACGAATCACATTTCTTAAAACCCAGATAAATATGTAAATGACTTATAGGAAATTTCTCCTGAGACACAACACATGTCTTCATTCAAAAAAAAAAAAAAAAAGGTTTTTAAGTGTTAGACTCTACCTTGTTTCTAAAAGCTTTTTATATGGAAATACTTTTGAATTTACAAAAACCGTAAAAAGAGAACCACATGTACCCTTTACTCCATTTCACTAAGATTTTGCCTCATTTGTTTTACATTTGTTCCCCTCTTTCTCACTCTCTCATACATACATGCATAAAGTATGTAAATATTAAATATTTTAAAAACTGAAACATTTTCCACATACCTCAGGGCCTTCACCTCGATATTTCTAACTATTCCAAGTACAAGATATCTTTACAGAAAGATTGTATAACCACAGGACAGTTATGAACTACATTTAATACACTTGTTCATCTTCAAGTTTTTTGTTAATGCAAAATCCGGTCTGGTGTAGGATCAGGTATTGTGTGTGGTTACTGTGTCTCTTTAGCCTTATTTAATATGGCAGTGTGCACAGCCTTTAGAATTTCACAATTATTTTTTTGTGGTGCTGGCCACTGAACCCAAGGCTCACACATGGTAAGCCCCCACTTGGCTACTGAACTACACTACCCAAATGCTCACATTTTTGAAGAATAGTACACGAGGGATATATTTTTAGTAGGAATACCCTAAAGTATCTGATATCCTCTGGCACCTGATCTCCTCTTACTTTTCTTTGCAGACCCTGTCATCACATGGCACAGTGCAGAGTTGTTTGCCGTCTGTCTCTCTCTCAAAGTTGAAGCTCTGTATGTCCAGTCTCCATAATCCAATGCCATATCCCCAAATGCCCAGGTCATGGGCACACACACATTCAGTATCTGTTCAAAGCAAAGCTCAGAGCCTCTCTCCAAATGTGAGTAAAACAAACACCAGAGAATCCCACTCACAACAGCTGACCACAACTTTATTGTTAACAGTGAAGTTCAGCATAGAAAACATTTTCAGGGTTGTCTACCATGCCTCAATCAAAACTTGTCATGGGAACCAGGCGTGGTAGTTCATGCCATAAATCCTGGGGCTGAGATAGGAGGATCCTGAGTTATGGCCAGCCTGGACTACAGAAGAATTTACCTCAAAACAACAAAATAAAACTTCTCAAAAAGACTTACTATGTAAAATCATCATCAATGTTCTAGACTGAAAACAGTAATTCAGCTGTTTACCCTAAAACAAAGCATTAAATATTGTTGGTGGGATAAATTCATTCAATTTTTACCAAAACTGCACCATTTTTTTCCTATTAAAAAAATACTACTAATAATAAAATCTAAATTCTCCTTGACCTAAGATAATCTTCCTGGGAAGCACTAATATTTTCCTTTCAGGCAAGGCAGGCAGCCAAATTTTTAAATTACGCTCAAGAAGGTATGCAAAATTGTTGCACCTTATTAAGATAATAAAAAAAAACAAATTTTATTGTTTTAATAAAAGTGTTCTTAAATTGTGTTTTATTTACTCAATTTGATAGTATGTTTAGGAGGGTGATGTTTTACACTTAGTTTTAAGTACCCAAAAGGTAATTATCTGTGAAAAATTCTAGAAGAAAAATGGTTGTGCACTTACTATAACAGCAAAGTAAAACTTCTCAGTAGTAGAAACAAGAAGACAGAGCCAGGAGAAGAGTAAATCCTCAGATAAGCCCATCTGCCTCTATCTGCTGGGAGTTTATTGAGATAAACCAATGTAATCTGAGCCCCTCAAAGACCTGCTACTTAAGGGAACAAATATTATTACTCAGAATTCTCTTCAGCTTCTAAACCTGGGGCACTTCCTGCTCCACAGAAACAAGGTGTCTCTCACTTTTTACCCAACAATTTTGAGAAAGAAAACGAATTTCACTATCAAATCAAGCTAGTACATTATACAGTAAGAAATATAGGTTGACCTTTGGCAGATATACGTGGTGATTTCACATGGACGCCATTAGCCAACCCCCTGTAAACTCCAGTGGCATTTGCAGTCCCCGCTGGCAAGTTCCACTTATAGGACCAGGTTGGGGCCCTACTGGGCTAATCAGCCAACCACCCCACCACAAAAGGGATTAGGTAAGGAAGATGCCACTTGACATTCATTATTAATCACTATTCAGACAAAGGGGAGAAAAGAAGCAAGTCCCCCAAAGAGCATTAAAATTTAAACACTTCAAACTATATCAAGTAAAATCAATCCAGAGTGACAAAAATAGAAGCCTAAACGGAATTGGCAGGAATCTGGAATTATTGAATACTGTCAAGGTCATTAAGTTTTCAGACTTTCCAGTGAAGAGCATAATGAGTAGCCGGTTAATCAGTGACTGCCTGGTGGGAGCGTCTGCCCACAGATGAGAGCCCTGAGAGCACAGCACTTAGCAAAGCAGCCTCCACTCCACATTAACAAAAACTATACATTTAAATTTTAACCATCTGAGTAACTGCATCTTTACCTCCCACATTAAGTTATATGTACTTAAAAGTTTTCAAATGGTATCAAAAGGTAGGACTAAATCTCTATTCACACTGAACCCTAACTAATCCCTGATTCACCCCAAGCATGGTACCGGCCCCACACGTCCGTGTGCATGTGCGCCTATATCCTTAGTCTGCTTTTTGTTTTGTTAACTAGTTCTACAAGACTACTGTTTCCATTTTAGCTATAGGGCTCATTTTGAACCCAGAACTCTCCACCCAACAGCCTACAGTGCTTGTTTGCAATTCCACAGCCTCCAGAGAAGAAAGTGAACTCAGCCCTTCACAAGGAGACACACAGCATGAACAATGCCAAGCTGATGGCTTTCTAATGGGTGAAGAAAACATCTGTGCAGTCTATCAAACCTTCTGGGGTGAGACTTATTGTAATTGGGCTTTAGGGGTGCTCACTTTGGCAGCACATATATGATCTGGTTTGAGGGGGATTCTTAGCTTCTGCTCCTCAGTGATCCATCTTCAGGTGGAGCCTCACTCAACAACCTAGTTACACATCTGCAGAGATGTTCAAGTAGAATTGAGTGCATCTGGATTAATAAGAGAACTGACATTTGTGACATGCTCAATGTCATTTAGTCCTCACTACCCTATAGGGTTGAGGCCATTATTGGTCCCAATTGACAGATGTGGAAATCAAGGCTAAGAAGGGTTACTCTCTAACTCAACACTACAAAGCTTGTTAAGTAGCTTGTGAGTGGCCCAGTCACGACTAGAAACCATATCCTTCAGCCCAATTCCCTAGTCTGGCCAGCATGCCCAATACTTTGTTCTAGAAAATTATACTGTCAAACAGAGACAGGCAGAGATGGGCAGAAAAGAGACAGAGACAGGCAGAGACAGACAGATTCTTGCAAATTATATATCGGATAAAAGTCTGGTACCCAAAGTGTATTTTTAAAAACTCATGACAAAAAAATGAATTAAAACTGACAAGAAATTGTTAAAAAGATTTCTCCAAAGAAGACATATGAATGGCCAATAAGTATATAAAAAGATCCTCAAAATCATTATTCTTTTGAGAAATGCAAATCAAAAATCACAAGGTATCACTTCACACCCACTAGTAAGGCTGCTATAGCAAATGCTGGCAAGGATATGAAAAAATTGGAACCCTTAGATGCTGGTGAGAATACGAAATGGGGCAGCTGCTTTGGAAAACACTCTACTTTTTCCTTCGAAGTTAAAGGCAGAATTGCCATATGGTCCAGCAATCCACTTTTAGGTATACACCCAAATGAATTAAAAACCTCTATAGAGCTCATAGCTACATTTTTAATAGCTAAAAAGTGGATGTGAGTCCATTAACTGATGAAAGATTTTAAAATATGGTACGTGCATCAAAAAGTAAGTGAATTTCTATTGGATGGATTTAAAATGTAGCATGTACATACAACAGCAAAATATTATTCAGTCATAAAAAGGAGTAAGGTACCAAAATTCAAGCTCCAACATAAATGAATCTTTTCACTGTGCTAAGCCAACACAAAAGGCTGAAATATTACAAAATTCTATTCACATGAAACAGGCAGATTCAGAGACAAGGGTTAGTAGCTGCTGGGGGTAGAAACTGGGGAAGGTGGGAAATGGGAAAAGATTACTAATGAGAGCAGAACTTTTTTTGGAGGGTAGATAAAATCCTTCTGGATCAAAATAGTGGTAATGGTTATACAACTCGGAAAAAATGACTAAGTATCACTTAACTGTGTACTTCAAAAAGGAGAATCTTGCGGTATGTGAATCATTTGTTAAAAGCAAAGCCATCTGCTACTTTTGTGAACTGGGACCGTCACTTACCACCCCAGGGTGCCGTAGCCGGCACACCTGCTGCACAGGGTGATCACGAGAAATACAGAAGGCAATAAAGTACTCTATATAGCACTGGCCACATGGAAACGTTGTAGCAGGTGCCATCTATTATTTCCTTGACCCAAACTGTGTGCCTTATAATTGTCAGTTTCTTCTCAAAGAAAAAAAAATACATTTTGCTTTAACTTTACTTATACAGCTTGAGAAACAGCCTTTGCATATAAAAGAATCTTCAAACTTGATTTAATACAAAATACTATAATACTAAGGAAAATAAAATGTGGCAGCTTGGGTCAGTGTTTTGAGGACTCCAAAGTCAACACTGCCAACACTAACACAACCAGTTACTGGCACCCATACTAATACTGTCACTGATAATGGGGCAGGTGCAGGGTTGACAGCGCTGAGTGCTTAACGAGCATTCAGTGGATCAGATTCACTCGCCACGTGTCCTAACAGTGCCAAGAGTAATTTCCCCCAGTCCCTGGCATCCAAGGACAACCACAAGAGCATGCATGCAGACAGGAAAGCAGGGCCGTCACAGGCCAGTCCTGGGACCCTGGGAAGACAGGATATGAGCCCGGAGCACCAGACAAAGGAGGCAGAGGTATTTCTCATGGTGGAGACGGCATGGACGAAGCAAAGCAGCGAGAAAGCACAGCGTGCCTGCAGACTGCTGGTCTACAACACCGCGAGCCTGTAGGACCTGATACCAGTGCACAGACAATACCAATCATGCTGCTCAACAATCTCTAATGATTGCTCAATCTCTAACAGCATTTAACTTCCTAAGATAAAGTCCAGCACTTCGTTCTGGCAGTCATCCCTCCCACTCTTCTCTTTCCCAAAAGCAGCATGGGAGAGGTTTTCTCAATCAACAGCTCCAGTGAGTGAACATTTGGCAAATGGGGCCACAGAGATGATCGATTTCTGCCTCAGCCAAGAAAGGCCTGGGTGCCGGTGGCACACGGGCAGCAACTAGAGAAAGGAAAGCAATGGAAATGCCAAGGCCCTAGAGAAGACCACAACTCCAAAACAGGGAGGGCAGGAAGAGAGAGAGAAGGACGGAAGGCCTTTTTATATTAAGCTTCTGTCCACAGCTCCATGGGAAGAGATCAAACCAGACATTAGTAATTCCCTTCGCAGAAACTGTGGAGTAGCAATGGAAGCTTTAATCAGCTCTGCCCACCAGACCGTCCTGTGAAGATGGAAATGTTCTATACCAGTGCTGCTCCGTACAACAAATTCATCAACTAAATGCAGCTACTGAGCGCTGGAAACAGGACTAAGCACTAATGAAGAACTGGAGTCTACATTTCATTTCTGACTCATTTAAATAGCATCCCCTGGCTTGAGGCCTCTGGATTCTATAGCATAACTTTAGAATTTATGTTTTTCCTTGTTCCTTAGGTGTTTCTCTTAGAAAAGTGGAATGAGTTGGTACTTCCCACTTACTGTAGTATGAAAGTCTCTGTCAACACACTCCAACTCACCCGACCAAAATGGGAGAGGATTAGGTCGTAAGGATGAAACCCTTATTGACGGAATCAGTGCTCTCACAAAAGCGGCCCCAGAAAGTTCCATGTCCCTTCCACCATGTAAGAGCACAGCAAGAAGTCACTATGACCAAGCAGGTCTCCATCAAATCCATCTGTACCTTATTTTACATTTCCCAGTTTCCAGAATGGAGAGACATTGTTTCTGTTGTTTATAAGCCATTCTTACCTGTGGTATTTTGTTACAGGAGCCCAAGTACACTAAAGCCTTTCAATGATTCTATTATGTCTGAATTATTCCAAATTGATCAAAAGGCCTCAAATTTTCTTAATCATAAAACAGAAGTCCTCACCATCATTTGTCAGGTTACTTCCAAAATTCTGAGACATCAGTGCATTATCAGAAGTGCCCTCCAGATAAATACAGTTTTGTAGTGTTTTGAACTGAAATCAACCTATGTGTCTTCGTTATTAGCATTAACATTTTGGTATGCAGTTGGACTAATTTCTCAGGTTGCCTGAAACCATGTGGTTTCAGAGCTCACAGATGTCACTGAGCAAGCCCTGGCAAGCAGGTGCTTCCTGTTGTGTCATATCCTAAACAAGCTATCAAACCATCTCTGCAAAGCCCTCCGGCTCACACTCCAGAGCAACAAAAAGTCAGTGAAGCTATCACCTCTCATCTCCAGAAAAGTCCACTGCAGATAGGAAAGATTAAATAGTATCTTTAAAGCTCCTCACTCTTCACATTTTGCTATGGATTGAACATACAGTCAGATAGAATTACGGCCCTCTCAACCACTCCTTCCCACCCCAAAAGACAAACCTTTGAATATCCCCAAAGCAGCACTAATATCACCCTAGGCCTCCCTAGATAGTTTCTGAATGTCCCCAAACAAGGCTGTCTGCTCCTGGCAACCTATCAGGTTTCTAGATTCTTCTGTATACTTAATCAAGTGGGTGGGGACACAGGTCAAGTGATTGACTATACATAGCCCTGGGGACAGAAGACACTCAAGCATGCTCTCCCCATCAGAAACATGCGGGACCAACCAGTGCCTGCCACTGGCCAGTCTAGCCTGCCACTCTTTAGCCTTCACTCCTACTGGACAGTGGCTCATCATGTCCTCACTGAGCCCCCTAATTGCCAGGGGCAGGATCAAACATCATGGCAAAAATCAGGGAAGGTGTGTTAGGGGCTCTGTCACCTGTGTCTGCAGTCACTAGGAGGTTGTGTCAGCACAGGCAGGATGGGGAGGGAGTGCTGTGTCACCTACTGCTGAGGCTGCCCAGACCCCAGTCACAAAGAACAAGACTGGGCTTTTGAGACCACAAAGCTTCACATGAATAAATATGCATTTATCATTCTAAGGGGATAGAAAAAAAGTCTGTGATTTGAGTAACTTCTGACATGAATATTTATACATGCATTTCCCAAAACTCAGCGGCCTTCACAGCTCATTCAAGACCTCCTAAGACTTATAATGAATTTAAAATCCTGAATTAGACAATCATATTCCTTTCATGACCAAATCTGCATAAGACTTTATCCTAAAATTTGCATTTAAATATAGAACTCCCTAGCAAGGGCAATGAGCCCTAGCCATACACCAATCTGATCTCACCCCTGCCCTGTCTTCATCTCCTCACACAGATGAGCATTCCAAGGATCAGAATCCTAGGTGTGACTATCACTTGTTAGTTCCCAGGGAGCAAAGGTCCAGTGTGTGAGACAGACAGGAAGCCAAATCATTAGAGCTCAAGGTAGTAAAAGCTAGGATATCACCAAGCCTGAGGCCCTACAAGTCCAGCAAAAGGATTTAAATAGAAGTATTGGAAACTATTTCAAGTATCTCAAATATCTACATTTCTTTATTTGATTTATCCATAAATGCGGGGAAATGATATACTACCCCTATGCTATTAAATGGGGAGATACCATTACAGACCAATAAAGACTTCCTTAGTTCAATTTCTTATCTGGATGAAATCAATAACAGATCCAAGCATTAGGGCTCAGAAATTACTAAGAAGAAGGAAAAAAAAAAGTAACTCACTGGAAAATAAAAGACAAGAGGGCGGGGGGGTGTAGCTCAGGGGTAGAGCACTTACCTAGCATGACTGAGATAATGAAGAGGCCCTGGGCTTAATCCCTAGCATCGCAAAAACACACACACAAAAACCCTCCACTGGGAGAGCCCAGTAATATCCTAAGAAACAGGTTTCCAATCCAATGCCCATGCAATCACTTTAAAAATAAAATAATCCAAACACAAAAGAGACCTGTTAGTCGAAGTCTAGTCTTAAGAGTCGATCTTCCAGAAGACAAAGCTGTTCAGGAAAAGTAAACCTATGACTGCTATAAATATGTAGAAAAGGGCTAGGATGGACCTTAAAATGTGGTAATGTATTTACTCACATAGAAAAGCAAAGGGGACACATCTGGAAGGAGGTGCATCTGAACATAAAAGCAGTGTCTTTATACTTTACCTTTGAAATGTTTTATACTATGTATAGGTAGTAGTCATTTTTTTTTTTTAATCGGCAATTGAACTCACACAACCTTGCACTTGCCAGGCAGGTGCTTATACCTCTGAGCTAAATCCCCGGTCCTATAAATTTTTAAATGTTACTTACATTATGGAAAAAGAAGCCTTTAGAAGCTACAAGTAGTTACAGAAAGAATATGCTTACACCAAGGACAGGGAGTCCAGAAAGAAAGAACCTAGCTGTTATGGCTTGTATCTAGATGCCCCTCCAGGGCCTCATGGGCTCACAGGTAGGGCTTCTGGGAGGTGGCAGGATTACCGGTGTGAGATACTGAATTAGCACACTGACAGGATTAGCTCATAGTTCTGGATGTGGCTGAATGAATTTAATGAAGACAGAAGCCCCACTGGGTGTGGGTGGCACCAACCTATAGGCTTGTAGCCTGGATGGAATATGAAAAGACAGAAGGAAGGTAGGCTCACTCCTTCCTGTCTCCCTGGCAGTTGACTAGTTGTTCCCTGCCATTCCTGTGTGCCATGCCACCCTGTCCTGGGGCCAGCTGAATAAAAAACATACATCTACAAACCACAACCTGAAATAAACCTTTGTCATTTAACTTGTGAGTATCAGGCATTTTGTCCCAGCAACAAAAAGTAACTGAGACACCAGCCAAGATCAGGAATCCTTGAGCCATACCAATCAAGACTGCATCGTCTCATCTCAGTTCACCACCATTTAGCTGGTTGAAACTCTCTACTTCAAGAGGAAGTAAAGGGCCAGGGATAAGGCTCAGTGGCACAGTGACTGCCTGGCAAGCACAAGGTCCCCAGTTCAATTCTTCCTTTTTTTCCCCCTTATGGTGCTCAGAGTTGAACCAGGACCTTGCATATGTAAAACAAGAACTCTAGCACTGAGGCACATGCCCAGTCCCACACACATCGATTCTTCAAGGCTGAAAACCCAGGGGAGAATGTACAAGAGTCCGATTAACATCACAGTGAACTCAGACTGGAGCTAGACACAGGCTGCCCACAAGTAAACCCACTCCACATCTGAAACTTTAAAATAAGGGGAAAAAAAAATACTGAAAACACAGTATTACTGATAGAATTAAAGCAAATGAAACTAAATCTTCGAAATCTGAGAATCTCTTAAATGTCCTATATTTGCTTGACCTCGACCTCTTTGCCTCACTTCTCACACAGGTCAAACGTAATTTGAAAATATAATTTCTAAAGTTCTCCAACTCCCCTCCTCTCCCCCACTGACTTTTGTTCGTTTTGATTGAGCCCAGGTTCTCTGAGGTGATGAGTGAAGGAACCTTTCTTAAAACAGATACATACGTACCACAGATACATACGTACTTCTTAGTCCTAAGAAGCAAACTTGTTTTCCTTGAGGAATCTGTCAGTGCACCAAGGAAAGCCAAGACTGGACTTCCAAGTAGCAGCCTTACTGAATACCAGCAGGGACTGTGGAACCCCTACCCTATGGGGGTCCACGTCACAACTGCTTTCACTTGCACTGCCCTATGTGAGCCACATGACAACCTTAGGAGATAGCTGTTATCACCATTTCCAAGATGAGACAGGATCAAAAGGAGAAAATACACTCAACACATAGCAGGCAAAGCAAACTTTCAAGATTCTGCTCACCCTGAGCCCCACAACAGTTCTTCTACACCACAATGTCACAAATTGTAACATGGATGTAATTGGAAGACTGTTTTTGAATGCAAAGTGCATGTAGTAGGCAAAAATGCTTACTATATGTAACAAGCTTACATACCCCCAAAATAAGTGAAAAAGACCAATGGTACTTCCGAGCAAAACCATTAGAGCATTTTGTAATTACACTAACTTAAAAGATTTATAAAAGGTTCCTTTGATTGATTACACAGTGTCTTGGTTACTTTTCCTTTGTTGAGACAAAATACCTGATGCCCAAAGTAAAGCAAGGGAAGGTTTATTTCTTACAGTTTTGGGGGTTTCAGTCCATACTTAGCTGGCTCCAAGGCAGGATGGCATGGCAGGGCAGCCATTCCATTCATGGCCACTGCAAACAGCAAGGGTAAACACAGCAAAAGAGAGCAAAGCCCATATTCCTGCCCTTACACTGCTGGCTCCACCCCTGGGTGGGTACAGCATTTACACCACCAATTGTAGCACCAGACAACAAACCAATCATAAATGCCAGACTCAGCTGCATCCATGACTGCATGAGGCTTGGGGGTCAGCTGAACACAAACCATAACACACAGAAACGTGAAATATTCTATTATAGACCTGTCCTCTCCACAATGGAAAAAGATATGGGATTGACAGGGTGGGGAGAGGTGAAGCTTTTTAATCAGCTTCTGTCAAGAAACTATGATGGGAGGTTGGGAGCAAGGGTAAGCATCTTGAGCTCCTGTCCATCTCCATCACTTATCACCCATGTGACTTCAAGCCCATCATTTAAGCTCTGACAGTCTCCATCTTCTAACTCAGAAATGAAGATATTCCAGCAATCTCACAGGGCCACAGTGAAGAGTAATGCCATTATGGAGGCAGCACTCACAAATGTTTATTAACTATCATTACTTCTTTTGATAGTCAATTCCTGTCCCAATCTCAGTGCTTATCAAATTCCTATAGCATCACAGCCCCTATCCTGAGATCTTCCTAACAGCACCCACATGATGAAGATGCAGAGACACCCATGCTCCTGCACTGACACCCTGTAAGTAACACAAGTAAATTACTCTGAGGACAGTCCTCAATGGTCTCTCAACACTTTTGCAGTCTTGCAGTGTTCTATACTGCTTTAATAGTTACCTTGAATTAAAACCAGGATGCTCAAAAAAAAAAAAAATGAAGTACTTAGGAATCAATCTAATAAAGGAAGTAAAAGATCGATACATTGAAAATTACAATCATCTGAAAAAGGAAATCAAAAATGATATCAGAAGATGCAAAGCTATCACTTGCTCGTGGGTAGGAAGAACCAACAGTGAAAATGACCATACTCACAAAACTCTTCTACAGATTTAATGCAACTCTAATCAAAATACCATTAGCATACCTCATAGATTTAGAGAAAACATTCCTGAAATCCATTTGGAACCAGAAAAGACTTAGAATATCAAAAGCAATTCTTAGCAACAAAAGCAAGGCAGGAGGCATCACAATCCCTGATTTGAAATTATACTACAAAGCTACTGTGATTAAAAATAGCATGATACTGGCAAAAAAAGAAAACAGACCTGGAGATCAATAGAATGGATTAGAAGATGCAAAAACACACTCAGCCACCTTATTTTTGACAAAGGGGATAAACACATTCAGTGGAAGAAAGATAACCTCATTAATAAATGAGGTGCTAGAAAAACTGGCTTGGCACATGCCAAAGATTAAAACTAGATCTATATCACTCACTATGCACTAAACTAAAAAATGAATCAAATATCTGAATATTAAGACAGAAACACTAAATCTGCTGGAAGAGAGAATAGGCAGAACTCTTAAAGATATAGGTATAGTCAACGATTCCAAGAAAAAAACCCCAATCACATAATAAATACTTATAAATAAACAACAACTGAGATCTCATCTTATTAAAAAGCTTTTGCACAGCAAAAGAAATGACAGAGCAAAAAGACAACCCACAAAAGGGGAAAAAATTTTAGCCAACTGTCCCTCAAAGGACTAATATCTAGAACATATAAAGAATTGAAAAAAAACCAAGATTCCCCAAATTTAACATCCAGCCCAAAGATGGATATCTTAGATGAATACACTCCTCTCAGATGTAGAAAAATGGCAAATACATGAAAAAAATGTTTCAACATCACTGATCATTCAAGAGATGCAAATTAAAACACTGCAATTTCATCTCACTCCAGAATCAATTGGTATAAAGAAATCCACCAATAACAAATGCTAGAGGGGCTGTGGGGAAAAGAGGAATTCTTCTCATTGTGAGTGGGAATGCAGACTGGTGCAACCACTATGGAAATCAGTGTGGAGATTCCTCAAAAAAACTAGGATTAGGGGAAAAAAAACTAGGTTTAGAGGCCCCATTTGACCCAGCTATTCCCCTTCTGGGTATCTTCCCAGAACAATTAACAACATCTTACCAGAGTAACACATGTGTATCCCACGTTTATAGCAACACAGTCTGTAATAGCTAAATCCTAGAAACAACCCAAATGCCCATCAATCAAGAATTTAAAAAGTGGTTTTTATATACAGCAGAGTACTATTCAGCCATAAAGAAGGATAAACTTGAAACATTTCTAGGTAAACAGATGGACCTTGAGACCCTACTCTTAAGTGAAATACACCGGATGCACATGTATAAATATTGCATTGTCTGGTGTAAGAAACTGAGAGTAAATAAAAACCAAAATATACAATAGATATTGTGAAATAGGAAGAAACTGGTCAAAAGGATAGAATAACTAGGGAGGGGAAAGGAGGACAGGAAGGAAAAAGAAAAAATGATAGAAGGATAAAATAAAAACAAAGCTTTGTAAATAAGGAGGGGAAGGGGGATGAAGGTGAGGTTAGGAAAAAAGGAATCAAGATATATCATGTACAGGTACAAATTCCCTATGATGAATGTGATAATCATATAGATCTATATACCTATAAACTTAAATTGATCAGCAGTGATGGGATGATGGAAATTGAGAATTATGATTTAAATATTTGGAATACTGGTTGATATTTTCACTTTGGACACATTTAAATTTTTAACTCTGAAGATATATAAAAAGTTGGGGAAAACTGCTAAACATATAAATATATAAAATCAAACCAGGATGCTACTCTGTTGATTGTTTTCACAAAAGGTCAGTCTTCTATTCTTCCTGGGATACCAATCCTGCACCCTGGCAACTCCACCTCAAGTAACATCAGAAGTCACAGTTTAAACCCATGGGACATCAAAAAATGGGAGGTTCTCTACTATTTGGCAGTTCCTGTCTATGGGGAAACTCAAATGATCCTAAAATGGGCCCCACCAGCAGCAGAAGCAGCACATGGTGACCTGATCTGTCATCTGTGAAGTGAAAACAAGAGCAAGAAACCAGGAGATCCTGGTTCCAGGTGCCTTCACTCACTTAGTTCAAGTCTCAGCTCCCTGGCTCCCTGGCAGAGCTTCCTCATGCATAACCACAGAAGGCTGGGCTCAGAGCATGGTCGTTAGATTTCAAATCCCAATACACTTGAAGTCTGGATTTAGGATCATCCACTTGTGATTTTTATAAGATTGACTAGCAAGAAAATTTGACACATACCCTCTAAAAAGCAAAAATGTAAAAGACTCAACTACTGATATACACAATAGCATGGGTGAAATTCAGAAGCGTTCTTGTAAGTGAAAGAAGTGTGACACAAAAAGCTGTGTGAGTCCATCTATGCAGAACATTCTAGAAAAAACAAAAACTACAGGGATGAGTCAGTGGCTATGGTTGCTAAGAGGGTAAAGGGGGTGGTGAGCTGACCATATAAGGGTAAAGAAGGAAATTCGGGGGGGTATAATTGTGATTATGATGGTGGGTGCAGACTATACATCTGTCAAAACTCAATTTTACACTTAAGTAAATTTTACTGCCTGAAAATTATGCCTCAATAAACCTGAAATTTTAAAGGTAACTGATTAGTCAATACTAATCTTCTATAATGAAAAAGAATATTTAATCTTCCAAAAGCAAAACGATTCAGTTTCTGAAAAAGAATAGTCTCATTAATCATGTATTAAATAAAGGTAGCTTTGGGAACAATTTCTTTTTCTCATTTCACTTCTAGACTGGGGAAAACATCAGCAGGGAGTGATTAAAGCAGGTCAGGGTTTCATAACCACTGGATTTGTCACCTTTAAGCCTTTATCCAATCTGGAGTTTTGTGGTTCTGTTTTCCTGCAGTTCTCACTAAAGTGAGTTAAAATGCAGGCAACATCTCACCTGCCCAATACTTGTTCTAAGAAACCCTTGATTTTACCTACAAAGTCTTTAACAGGTGAAAGTCTTCTGCAGTCTGCTGGGGATGATCTAATTTGCTGAGACCAAGGAAGAAACACAGTGAAGAGAAGACAGCACCTACTCCTAACAAGCATGATGCTAATCAAGAAATGATCCTACAGTTACCTGGATGCCAAGTTACCATTCATTGTAAGCCCCACTTCGTTTTCAAAAGTAACTTCCACCTAAATAACCTTGGACTTCATAACGCTTTTGCTGAACAAGATCTGTTCACATTGTGAAATGTCCTATTCCCTACCTAGTCACACAATGGCTAGGGTATGAGTGAATGTTAGCATCAACTTCTCCTCCAGTTATCAAATTAGGAACTGTATGGGCTTAAATGCCCAGTTATTTATTTTGGTTCTATTATTAATCTGTATTCCTGAAACTAACTGGAGAATATATCAAGAAATCAAGTTGTCTCTTTAAAGTCTTTTCGCACCACCAGTAGGACACGTTCACTTTTCCTTCTCCCCAGTGATTCACCAAAAGAAAAAAGAAATGCAGAACTGGAAGTTCAAACTAAGGCATCTTAAGACAATTTAGCAGTGTCTATGAAAATCCAAAACACACATATTCTATGATTCAGCAATTCCACTGAAATAAATTCATCCTATAGATACAAAATGTATATATGTAATGAAGATACTTACAGTATTACATATAATGAAAAGGAAACATAAATTTTCATCAGGAGAGGATTTACAGTAAAAAAAAGATGAGGCAGAGCCATGTGCCTAATATGGCAAGATCTCCAAAGTATTATGCAAGTGAAAAAAACTATACACTGTATAGTGCCACTGATACAAAAACTAGATGCAGGTAGAGGTATGAGACAGATAGCACACATACCCCACACAGACTAGTATACCCCTAAAGTCACTAGACCGGTAGACAACAGCAGTTATCTCTAATAAGCATCAGTGGGGACAGCTCCTTTTTGCTTCATCCTCTAGTTTCTAGAAACAAGAAAGTAAAAAGATACAAGGAAAAAAACCAAACTGTCCTGCCTTGATATGTATAAAATACTACTGAAATGTCCAGAACTCCCACCACAATTCCTAGAAAATAAAAAGTCTGACATGGAAATGTTTTGGAAGAAGGGTTCACCCACAATTATTGTGAATTCAACTGGGCAAAGTCAAGAGGGCCACGGTGGGTGACTGTGACTGTCAAAAGCAACTTAAGAACAGGGGACATCTCATTTTAAAAAAGTCATTTTGGAGAAATCATTTCAGACTGTATTAGGAGCCAGAACAGCAAAGTAACTTAAGAGTTCACAAGGCCTGCTCTAGCAAGCAGGCGGGATATATGGAATCACTTAAGTTTAAAGTGTGGATCTATCCAATGGATGTAATACAGAACAAGACAATCACTGGATACGCTAAATTTGAACTCATGATATAATAGGGGCAGCCATTTGAACATTAGTTTTAATATTTATTGCTCTGGATAAATGCATTTTGTAATGATGTCCTATTCTTTAGTAACTCAATATTCTTCACAATCTCTGAAAATGCCCACCTCATCCTCCCACATAACTAACACAAGATCTCTCAAGATCCAGAAGAGAAAAATTACCAATCGGATGCCAAATTATCCAAGAACATTCTTATACTCTTAGAATGAAACTCCTCTTTGCAGGGGCCATAATCAATATGAGGTCTTAGTTTTATTTAAGGATCAGTGACAACAACTAGTCTTAAAGAACTGTAAATCTCATGACTCTGACTCCACAGTGAAATCTCCCACTTGAGTTTCTCAATGGGCCAATTAACAGCTACCTAAATTGACTACAGAAAGCAATAAAAGTGTCTTTCTAGAATCAGTCCCGATAGTATCTGCGTGCCTGTGTGGTCTGTCTCTAACAAAAATCCTGTGTCTTTGGACCAGCCTTTAAATTTAAATGCAGCAGGACCAAGATGAATTCCATTACAGTGGATAATTTATACATAACTGAAAAACATCCTCCCCGAAGACACAGATGCCTGGGTGGAGATCAGCCAACCAGGTGACTCAGAGGCCACCTGCCTTTCCCTAGTTACTTACCTTCGAATTCGTTTCCATGTGGTATTTGGCACAAGCTCGAAGCTGAGTCACCCAAAACTGTCTCTCTTTTGCATCGGCAGCTAAAATACAGAACACACAGAAGGAAACACTTGTAGAAATTGTTCCAAAACACATTAAACTTATTTCTATACCCACCTAAGAAGGCAAGGGGTCCAGGCACCGAGAGGTACAGGGAAAAGCTGGAGAAAAGCAAATGCAAACCAGTGTCCTCAAGGGGCCTGAACTTACACCAAGAACCAAATCACAACCAAGAGATGATGCAGCGCTGATATCCCAGCTACTCGAGAGGCTGAGGCAGATTCAAAGCCAGCCTAGGCAACCCCGTGAGACCCAGAAATTTTAAAGTGCTGGGGACGTAAGCTCATCAGTGGAGCACCCTTGGGTTATCTCCAGTACAAAGGGAAAAAAGGGAGGAGGGGGTGAAGAGTAAAATCACCAAATCACACTGAATCCCAAAAAACCCCTCTTGGGACATCTTAAGAATTTATTCTAAAATGTGTTCTAAGAACAACTTAACCATTTTTTTTTTCAATTTCCTCTGAAAGTCACTTCCACTTCTTTAAAGAGGCAGCAGGGAAAGAAATGTGATTATTTTTAAATGTCGCTACCTGGTGTGGAGTAGAAGGATCAGAAGACAGTTTTCAGGGCTCAGTTGAATTTCCATGGTAATACATGTCCTCAAGGAGTGATGTGATTTATATGGCTAGAACAAGACGCCAACTGCTGCCTTACCAAAGGCACCAAATCCCCCAAAGACATTAACACACGAGTCAACTGCATGGCCGTCATCTTACATCCACACCCTGTCTCTAAATAATACACATAAAAGGCTTCTTGCAGCAGAAGGATTTCAAGTCTGAGCCCAGCCTAGGTAACTTTGTGAGATCCTGTCTCAAACTGGAGAGAGGACAGCTAGAGAGAGAGGGAGAGAGAGAGAAAACAAAGAGGGTTGGGGATGTAGCTCAGTGTGGAGGTCCTGGATTCAACTCTAACCCCACAAAAGCAAGAGAACAAATGTCACGGGCACACAGCAGGTTCTAATAAATTCTAAATCAATTGAACTGTATGAATAGCTGCATAAATATTATCATATGATATTAACTACCTAAATGTTATCTGGGTGGAAAAAAGTGATTCCTATGGAAATTATACTTGTTTTTAAAAATTGAGCCTCAGTGTTATTTGTCAATAAAACCCAACTTCAGCATGAAATTCTGAGAATTCTTAGGCTGGGTTCTGTTTGAGGGATGGAGATGGCCGCTTTCAAACAGTACAAGAATATTTATCTGGCAGCAGGCCTGTTTCGTAGCATAGGATCAGGTGAAATTCACTTGCAGAGAAAAAGAAAGCACTCTCCAAAAGCTCAGCAGTGAAAATATTCCCCAAAGCTGAATACCCATGATGTCACACTCCAACTCCATAACACACAGGGATGTAGGAAATGAAAAGCCTGCTGGTGGGTGGGCCGAGGATAAGTTATAAACATGGAAATTTACCTTGCCTCTTTTCTAGTTAAGGGTTTGTTAAAATTTGTGACTATGTCATGCCAAAAATAAAATTTTTATGTTTGCTATTAAGATTAGCCTTTTAAAAAAGCTAGAGTTTAACAACCCACAGAATATTAATGACCCAATGGGCAAAACGAGATGGCTCAATTGTCCATTGAGCATGGATTTTTTTGTGTGAGCATGTCATTTTACAAACCATAAGAAGGAGGAAAGTGCCATCAAATTTTTTGCCTGCTATTGTTTCTGCTCTTCACAATTGCTTAAGCAATAAACAGCGAAGTGAAGCCGAGGACCATATAGATCTAGCCAGCTGGAACACATCCTGCCCGAAATCTCAGAGGAACATGAATCTCGGCACTTTCCTGAAAAACCAAAAAACTTTCTTCAACTACAGGCAGTTTTATTTCATAGGATTTGGGATCGTTTTATAGATTCTGAAATAGAATTTGGATCTGGAAGATAAAGAAACTAGCTTATGTCATCTCCTGTGCAGTAAAGCCTGACAGTAGAGGATCAGTGTGTGGGGAATCCAGGCCCTCAATGTGGCTGACGTGACCCGCCATGATCATGGATAGATAGATGACACAGGGTCGTCTCTTGGTCCTTGACGCTTACTTAGGTAATGTTATGTAAGAAGGCAGAATCATCCACTGTCCTCCATGTCCACATTCTCAGGCCTTAGTAAAGAACACTGATTTGTAATTGTGCCTAAGTGTGTATATGTATTTGGATTTTTGAAGCATTTGACACTCCTTCTGAATGGTGTAAAAAATTATACTGCCACAGTCACTGTGTAATGGACACCCCCTAAAAGTGAACACCAGACTCCCTCATTTCTGAGGATGCTAGACAGGGACCGGCTTTCAGGAGGCAGAGAAGAGAGAGGCTCTATGACCACAATGGATTTGGACAGGACTTGAATAAAAGATCTTATACCAAGAGCAGGTTCCAGGGGCTGGGGATTTAGCTCAGTGGCATAAGCGCCTGCCTTGCAAGTGTGTGCTCCCAAGTTCGATCCCTGGTACCAGTAAAAAAAAAAAAAAAAAAAAAAAAAAAAAAAAAAAAAAAAAAAAAAAAAAAAGAACCAAGATAAGGTTCCAAGGATGCATGTCCAACCCTCTGGACTACACAGAATAAAGAGGATTTATAAATTATATAACATGGTTAACATATACAAACAACTAAACTTTATTATGTTTTTTATAACATTAAAATGTATTAACACAATAAGCCCATGAGGCACGAGCTGGACATGTCAGAGAAACTTGAGGGGAAGGAAATAAAACGTTTATTTTTCCCCTCTATAGAAAATTCTCCCACAGGGTACTGGAATGAAGATTCATACTTTGAGATCAGAGAAAATAGATACTGAGTGAATAATAAAAAATGCTCAGAGGTCCCAAGCCTTGGCCATCTTTACAACTGTTACCTTTCCTTTGTCTTTAATTCCTCAGTTAATTAAGACAGCAATTCCTGAGGTCAGCGCCACCTCCCCACCCTTGGTGTAAGAAGGGCAGTGACTGTCACCACAGAGTTCTCTAAACACAGTAAATTAGTAAAGGTGATTTAAAAGAAAACAATTTTTTTAAAAAGTAACAGAGCCAGCACTACTGCAACTATAAAGCAGCCCACAAGGCCCAATGAAAAGTCACCAGGTGCAGAACATACCTCTCAGTTTATACATCTCTCCGCTAGCAGAGTACACGACCAGCATGTGAGGAGCTTCATCACTCAGGGACACTATGGCTCCAGATAAAGACAGGGCTCCTCGAGGCTTCTGGTGTTTGCTTTGCTCATTCACAAAATACTGTAGGATGCCAGCCTCAAAATCCAGCACAAAGTACCTGCACAGAGAAAGCACATCATTTTTCTCTACCAGCCTACTCCACACAGCAAAGCAGAAAAATGAAACAATCCTCAAGTTGACATTAGTGCTCCAGATTCATGAACTAGAGACCGAAAGTTCCTCCCACAGCCCCACAGAAGTCAGCTCGAATAAGGAGTACAGTATTCACCGTATTCTTAACTCACAGGGGATCTTCTGACAACCCACAGTAGGCAAGGCTGGGGGTGTTCAGGACTTGGTACAATGCCCACCACCTAAACATCAGAACAACAGGGGACTAACAGAAGCCTTGCCAAACAGCCTCTCCTAGAATGCTCCTCACGGTGTCGCCAGAACAGCGGGGACTCGGCAGATCAGGGAGAGATGGTTTCACGCCCAGGCAGCAGCAACAAGCAGAGCCTCCCACCAGTGGCATAAGCACTATGAGGACACACTGAGCACCTGGCATCATCTGCCAGGGACCTGCGGGAGCTTCTAAAGTCACCTGCTCCATATAACCTCTTGCACAAAGGATATCCAAGGTCAAAGGAGAACCGCAGATGGCCTACACTCACACAAGTCTCTGTAGCTAAGCATTCAGCCCACTTATACTCTGAAACTATCACCATGAAATATTCTACACAAATTCCTCTTCTCCACCAAGATGGAAATGTCTGAGACTCAAATTCTTTTAGTCACCTCAACCAGTATGGCATTGGCTGACTTTTCTGCTTCTCCCTTCGTGTCCCGCCCACACCTGCCTTTTCTCACTTCCTTCCTTTTCTCCAAGCTGCCTTTTTTGCCACTGTATCTCTGCATGCACTGCTCCTCTTGTCTAGAGCAGTCATTCAAAGTGTAGTTCACAAATTTTGCTGGTCCACACTCAACCGATACTGGTCCACAACAGCCTTTTGAAACTCTTCTTGTATTTGGCTTTGTTTTGTTTTGGTACCAGGGATCGAACTCATGACCTCGCGTTTGCCAGGCAGGCGCTTATGCTACTGAGCTAAATCCCCAGCCCCATTGTATTTGGCTTCGTTTCAACATCCAACTGCACAATCAGTTGAACTTCTATCACTGAAGAGTTCAGACGGCAAACACAGCACACAGAAGTTACAACCGGTCATGAAGGAACCACAATGCAATTGGGAGGAGGTCCTTTATACACACAAAGGTTGAGAAACACCTGCATCAGCCTGTAATATGGATTCCACTTCTTGCCATGCTAATGTTCCTACGCAGATCTAACATTTCTTCTCATGACACCCGGGGAACTCTCCTTCATGGCACTGGCCACAGGGGAACCTCTGAGACTCATTCTCAGTCTGTCTGGTTTCCCCATCATACCTTATGCTCTGGGGAGACAGAATCTATATTCCCACAGTGCTGGTAAGGTACCTGTCACTTGCATTCACTATTTACTTGCTAAAGAAATGAAGAAAAACTACTGAATCCCATAGTTCCTCACCCTGGAACTTGGGGTACCTGGATCATACAGAGACCTCAAAGAGATGCTGCAAAGTATTTCACACTTTCAAGGAGCACATGTAATGTCAAACATAGGCCAGATGCTGTCCACACCATTAACTGGGGTCCCTGCCACAGACTCGGTGTAAGATGTACTACATTCCTTCGGTGACGGTCTGTGCAACTGATTTCAGCAGTACTGCAACATAGACACACATCAAGGCTACAGGGGCAGCTCAGTGGTGGACACTGTGCCTCACATGCATGAGGCCCTGGGTTTAATATGCAGCATGCATGAGCACATGCACACACACACACAATACAGAAGTGGAAAAGAGAGCAACACCACCAATAGGTGCACAAATTCTATTCAACTGGTATTTTTTTTCAATTGAATACTGGGTTGTTAGGGCACAAGTATCTGCAGAGTTTATAATGAACCTGTTAGGTACTTACCTTAACCTAGAAGTACCACCACCAAAGTTTGTAAACTTCCCACCAAATTTACTCTGATTAGAAACAGACAAACATTGTGTCCATTTTACAGATAGCCTAAGGTACAAAGAAACTAGAAATCCAAGCCCTGCTCCTAGGCATCTACTGTCCAGGATTCAGCAACCACAACAGCCACAAACACTATTTTAACCTCACTCAAGTCTTCCCTTGTCTCTTTTTCCATGTTGCTCTACAGAATCTACCTAGTAATTTATTCCCCAAATCTCCCTGCTCCAGAAGAACTCAGTGTCGCAGCCCCTCTCTCCCAGGCACCAAAGGTCCCTCTTCCTCCCCTCTACTCTCTTCCTCCTGCTCCGTGGAGTCAGGAGCAGCCAGCTCATCGGCACATGACTGTGGCATCTCAACCCTCCACTGCTTCCATCCCCCTAAGAAATCTTCCACTTTGAGTTATTTTTAATATTCCAGATGGCCTGCACAAGATTATTTTACTCCTCTCCTTCGCTCATCTCTCAAGTCACTACAATACACTTCTAGTTCTCATGACTAGCATGAAAAAAAAAAAATCAAGACATAAAAATGTATTACGACCAGAACTAACCCAGCAGTATCAGAGACTACAGCTGTTAAGAGATTGAGGCAACAGAATGTGACCCCAGGTAATGCAGGCCCGGCCCATAAATACAAATGCACACATGCGCACACATGCACACCACCCTCACACATGCTGTCTGGGACAGTGACAATGGACACTAGCAAATCCACGAAGGTGCCCCCTCAGTCTCTGAATCACCACCTGACAGAGAATCCCCCATTGGTGCCCATCAGACCAGATGGCCGCATGGACAACAGGTCACTGAGAGGGAGGCCTGGCAGGGTGGCTAGAGAAGGTTCTGCTGTCCTGTCCTTCTACCTGAAATTTGTTCCTGTTCTCTTAAATGGGACAAAACCCAAACTCCTTCAACAAAAGAAGAACCAGGGCCAGGGATTTAGCTCAGCAGCATAAGCACCTACCTTGTAAGCACGTGGTCATGAGTTCGATCCCTTACCAAAAAAAAAGAACAACAACAACTATGGTAATTTCTATGCTGCCAGTGGTCAAACTAAGAACTGATCTTAGCCCAGCATGGTGGTGCATACCTATAATCCCAGCACTCAGGAGGCTGAGGCAGGAGGACTGTTGCGAGTTCAAGACTAGCCTGGGCTACATAGTGCGTTCAACGGCCAGCCTGAACTGCATAGCAAGACCCTGTCCCAAAAAGATCAAAAAGTTGAGAGAGGGAGAGAGACAGACAGAGACAGAGAGAGGGAGAGAAAGAGAGAAAGAGACAGACAGAGAAGCAAGCAAGCGAGCACTGGTCTTGCATTCTGCTCAGGAGGAAATGTTCAATTGGCCTGTGTTCTACGTTCTTGTGACTGCAGCTGTGCAGACCCCGCTGGCGGTAATCCGAGCACCAAGCTGCCATTCCCACTAATGAGCGTGCCACTTCCACACCCACTAGGGGAGGTACAAAAGGGAAGGGACTGTATTTTCAAATGGAAAGGTAAACACAACCTGCCCTCAACTTCCTCAGTTTCTCCATTCGCTCTGTCACTGAGCACAGAGGAGAAAGGGTGGACCTCAACTTCTCTCTGCTTCCTGTCCCCACCAGCCCGGCCCCGAGCCAGGCAGCTCAGGTTTGCTGCAGATGCCTTCCCCTGGTGGCATCCTGGCCAACAAGTCAGCCATACGGCGGCAAAGGACATAATCCAGAAGCCCACACAGAATAATCAACTGACCTCTGTTTTCTCAGGAAGAATGGCAAAACAACCAACTGATGTCACATCAGGCAGGATATGGGGACACATCAATGACATTTTACATCACCTATTTCAAACTGGTATCTTAATTCTAACCTTTTTCCTCAGATGGGGGGTGGTTTTCTACTACTTCCTAAAATACTTCAAATGTAAATCCACAAGTTTGAGTCATGTGTCCTCAGGAAGGTGACCAATAATTCCCTCCTTTTCTAAAAATCGTTACATTTTTATCATATTGGAGAGGACCAGTAGATACTAATTAGCAACCATGCCAACTAAACAAAACGTTCTTTCAGCACGGCCTTGAAAGGTACATTAGCTCCAGTCACACACAGGTAAAAGCTATCTGTGTGACATTAAAGAGAGCGATTCCTGTTGGTCACATTCCCTGGGAGGGAAGAAAATTAAATTTGGTTTGCCACAGGGTCATGGCTCTGTCAGGCACTGCTATTTCTGAAGCTGTAGCTTTCCTTTTAAATAGGAAAATTACACATATTTCTTCATTAAGCCAAGCAAAATTGCTAAATAAAAATCCCCAAACATTCTTAAAGGTTTTCCCTTGTAGAGAAAGGAGTAAGATAAACCTGAAGTCCTAAGTTTCTTTTAAACTCACTTTTTATTGAATATATCTGACAAATAAAATCATCCATATTTAAGGTGTACCATTTTAATGTGTTTTAAATATATACATTGTAAAATGATTACTATAATCAAGCTAATTAGCATATCTATCGCCTCACATACTTACAGTAATTCTTAATTTCTTCCATTTAGAAATATTTTCTAAGAGCTCAAATCAAGGTTTAAAAAAGAAAAATGTGCTCATCAGCTCTCTTTCCGAGACAGATGAAAACAATTCAGTGAACACCAATCTAGACAATTTCTTGATATCTCTGCTTGGAGCTATCAGGACACTTTTTAAAACAAAATTGGCACTGGCCGATGTACTGCTTTTGACCTGCTTCAGAATGGACACCTTTTCACCTCAAATTCATAACATCAAGATCTCTCAACTATATAGTAACTTTTTTCCATCTCCTGTTACCTTCCTCTACTCCCCACATTTAGTTCCTTCCACTTATAACAATCTCCCTTCTACTTTCATGTTTTTTGGATCCCACATATTAGAGAAAACCATGCTATATTTGTCCGAGTAGCTTGTCTCACTTAACACAATGATCACCAATCTCAACCATTTTCCTACAGATATAATTCCACTTTTCTTTACTACTGAATTATGCTCCATTGTGTATATATACACACATTTTCTTTAGCCATTCATCTACCAACAGGCATCCACAGGCTGCTTCCCTGCTTGGTTATTATGGATCATGCTACAGTGAACAGGTATACAGGAATCCCTGCAGCACGCTGACTTGAATTTCTTCTGGTATATACCAAGGAGTGGTGTAGCTGGATCAAATGGTAGCTCTACTTTTAGTTGTTTATTTTTTCATTTTTGTTATCTCAATACAAAACACTCTACCCACAAGCTATCATCTCCCAATTCCTCCCACTAAATCCAAGTTCCTAAGGTTCTGTTTAATGCAGTATATTTTCAATTAGTATCTTGGAGCTGTAGTGTGCAATTTTACTGCTGTGCAGAAGACCTTAATTGTGCAGAGAGAGTGTTCTCTTCACTCGGAAGACAAAACAATCCAAGGATGTAGGGAGAGAAAAGAGAAAATGAAAGGAAGAGTCAAACCCATGCACAAAACCACCTTAATTGTTATCGTCCAGGTTTTTGGTGGCATCTCTGCCACCCAAATCCCAAGGTCCAAAGATAAGGCAAGGGGCTCAAGACAAGCCACTGCCTACAAAGATTCCTCAGACAAATCTTGCTGCCTTCAAAGAAATGCAAGCCACACCTCCACACTCTCATAAACACTCACACCTGCACATATGCACACTTACACTGGCACCCAGAAACACATGCATCTCACACTCAGGCATCATATATGCTCACACATATAGCCATACCCCTACTCACAAACACACTCATGTACACTTGGACAACTGCACACTCTCACACATCCACCCAGATAAGCACATTTACAAGTGCACATACATCCACAGGTATCCACACGCACTTGCACATGCCTTTATTTGCTCCCATACACACTGCTGCATGTCCAGGAGGTGCATTCCAGTCTAGCATCCCTCAAGGTCCTCTGTCTGCCCCAACGGCCCTTTCACTCAACCATCCCATCTGCCTGACACAGTTTTGCTGAGGATGCGAACTCCAAGATCTAACTACAGATGAAAGCGTATGTCTTTCCTGGAGGAGGGAGAAGGTCTACAGCACAACAGCAGTCGGTCACCAAAACCCAGGCAGCAAGAGCAATGCCAGGAAGGCTGGAGAATGGCAGGAGTCAGCAGCATACCAATGCTGACAGGTAAACGTTACAGCCAAACTGCCAGTCAAGAGATGCTGAGCAAAATGTATGGTAAAAAACAACCCACCAGATATTTATATTAGCAGAACACGCAGAACTGAATCCAAGGTCTCTGCAGTCAACAACAATCATTTTGTTTTTTTCTAAAACAGGGTCTCACTATGTAGCCCAGATTAACCTCAAACTTGCAGGAATCCTCCTATCTCAGCTTCCCACATGCTGGGATTACAGGCATGCACTATTATGTCCAGCCCTTTTTGTGTTTTTTTTTTATTTTGAGACAGGGTTTCACTTTGACTTAAGACCTTCCTGCCTCAGCTTCCCAGAGTGCTGGGATTACAGGCATACACCATCACACCTGGCTGAAATTTTCCTTTGACACAGACCTCTGCTCCACATGCTTATCTTAACAAAAAGCAAAATCATTTCGTCTAAACTCGAAAGGAAAAATTAAAGCAAGAATTAAAGAGGCGGAGAAGGGGAATAGGGGCTTTCTCCTTGACATCTGAGCAGCGTTGCTTTCACCAACCACCATGTCACCATCCTTACACCAGGAGGGTCCTCATGAGGACCAGGCCCTCAGCTCCACATTAGGCGGGAAGGCCAGAGCCACGGAGGCGCTGCACCACCACCACCACCACCACCACCCCCCGCATAAAAGAAGAACAGGGAACAGCCTCGCAAGCCGGCACCTGTCACGGCTGCCTCTGCCTGGGCTTTCCCACCCACACTTGCTGTGGGAGAAGCAGGTGCTCCCGACTGCTGGGCTGGGAACACAGCACCTGTCCTTCGCCTACAGCACCCCGACAGTGACCTCCTCCTTTAGCTTCTAGCCTTCTGCACAGGGGGCTGTCTGCAGCCCACCCCTTTCAGAATCTCAATCCAGATGCCCGCAAATACACCAAACTCAGAGGCAGGGCTCTGGGCCCTTGACTGTCTCCTCCTCCACTCTCCGAGGGCCTTGACTGTGCAGGCACAGGGCTACAGGGCCACTGGGCACGCGGACTCTCGAGCTTCAGTAGCTTCCATGTCCCTTCCACTAGGAACACTGCAAACATCACTGCTGAGCCCAAGAAGCGCCGTTTCTCAGACTTCCAATCCACTACCGACAGAAAATACAAGGTGGGGGCAAAAATCAAAGCAAAGAGGGAAGGCAAAACTGAGGCCGCATTTCCCAAATTTACCTTAAGTCTCCAGAATTAATATCATCTGTGAAAAACTTAAGCAATGCTTCCTTCAACATACCCAAGGAACTGCCAGTTTCCCAGCAGCAGGGATCTAAACTTCCTCAGGTGGAAGCCTAATCACAGTGATGAGAGAAACTAGGACAAGTCGCCCCAAAGCATGCTCAACCACGATGGTAAAGGGAAAAAGAGGTTTTATCCTCTTTAAAGTGCTCTTGTCACCTCAGATGAGTTCACACTCAAAACTGAGTTTTTTGCTTGAGAGAAAAAAGATAGTCTGAAACTTCTGCTGTGACAGCCAAACTTCACAAACGTCCCAACAGATTCCACGGTGTAACACCTTCAGGGAAACTGGATTCCAGCCTCGCTTTGAAAGTCTGGAATCCACAAGCACCTGCCTGACAAGAGTAAGGTCATGAGTTCAATCCCCCCCACCTCCCGGCACCAAAAATAAAGAGTCTGGAACTACACTGGGAATTTGTGGCAATAGCTAGGAAAACTCAGCAACCTTTTTAACATCTCAGCCTGCCGTTCTCACCTATAATTGTAGAGATTCCCACCAATGCCACCACCACCCCAAACCACTAAGAGTTTACAACACATTCTGAGGTATTAACTTGTCAGAGGATCCCACAAGCACAACACTAAGCAGGGGCCAAAATATTCTATTTCTCAAGAATATCAGAACTTGATCCATTATTACATTCAGACATAGAATGCTCAAGTTCAATCAAATGTATCAAGAAAAAGTAGGTATCACAAACGTCCTGTCTCCACCTTAACCACTGTGCTTCCCTTCCAGACGTCCTAACGGTCTGTAAGCTGAACCTTTAATAAACATAATATTTACAAAGCACTTTTTATGAGCCAAGATTGTGTGTTGCACACCTGATTCATTTATGTCTCCCAGAGTCCTAGAAAACAGATGAGATGATGACCCTTTTCTACAAGTGAAAAACGTGAGGCACAGAAAAGTTGACAATGTGATCAAGCTCTTACAGAAAGTCGTGCATCATGGAAGAGTGAACCCAGGCAATCTGGCTATGCAGCTATGGCTCTAAACTATTAAGAGATTCTTGTTAATAAACATGAAAAGGGTGGCTGGAAGTTTAGCTCAGTGGCACAAGCACCTGCTTGGTAAGCACAAGGTCCCATGTTCAATCCCTGGTACCAAAAAAAAAAAAAAAGAAAAGAAAAGAAACATGAAAGGCTACATATGCTCAACAACACAGGGACAAAAATGCAAGGTGTGATTAAAAATTATGAATATTGAAATTTAAAAATTTTTTAATTTATTAAAGACAGTGTCACTAATCACCTTGATTCTCCCCCTCCCTTCAAACATTTATCTCGTCATTCTCCCTGCTTTCTAAAGCAGTTCTGAAGTTCTCTCTTCTGTCTCTTCGTGGTTGCTCCATGTCCTGAATCAATTCAAACTGAATCAATTTTCATCTTCATCCCCTTATTCACTGGACCTGGCGCCATGCAAATTCTGACCCTTTCCCATAGTCAAAACAATCAGGAAAGGTAAACATTTTGAGTTGGTTCAGGACATCAAGGCACTCATGACAATGTAACTACAGAGAACTCAGGAGAGAGGACTTGGGAAAGAAGCAAAAGCAATTCTGGGTAACACCAGCAAAGCAGAAGAAACCACAAGTTATACTACAAAGTTACAGTGATAAAAACAACACAGTATTGAAGTATTGACACAAACACAGATTAATGGACCAGAATATAGGCTGCAGAAACGACCCCAAATCCATTTAGCTATCTGATCTCTAACAAAGGGACCAAAACCATATGTTGGAGGAAAGACACCCTTTTTAACAAATGGAGCTAGGAACTGGCTATCCAAATGCAAAAGATTGAAGTGCATCATGCACTGAGCTAAAATCAAAATGGGTCAAAGTTCTAAGTGTTAAAACAGAAACAACTTACCAGAAGATAAAGTAGGTAAAACTCTGCAAGTCGTAGGTGTAGTAGGCAAGGACTTCCTGAATAGAACTACTACTATGCATAAACTAACAGCAGGGGCTGGGGATATAGCTGAGTGGCATAAGCACCTGCCTGGCAAGCGCAAGGTCATGAGTTCAATCCCTGGTACCAATAAATAAATAAATAAATCAGCAAAAATCAACAGATGGGATTATATAAAATTAAAATCTTCACAGCAAAGGAAACAGTGAGGAGACAACCTACAGAAAAGGAAAAATATTTGCCAGCTATTCCTCAGACAGAATTAACATTTCTAGATTAAAGAACTCAAAAGAAAAATTAGTTCCCCCCCCCGCCAAATAAAAGACCCAATCAAAAAATGGGCAACTAAAATAAGCACTTCTCAGAAGTAAAAGGAGGCAAAAACATATGAAAAAATGTTCAACATCTGTGACCATTAGAGAAATGCAAACTAAAACAGTAAGATTTCATCTTATGCCAGGAAAAAAAAAAAATCACAGCATCAAGAAATGAAATACCAGGGGCTGGGGATTTAGCTCATGGCACAGTGCCCACCTAGCAAGCATGAGATCCTGAGTTCAATTCCCAGTACCTCATCCCCAAAAATAAAATACCTACAAATCCTGGCAAGTCTAAGGTAAAAAAGGAACCCTCCTGCATTGTTGGTGAGAACGTAAACTATCTCAACATTATGAAAATCAGTATGGCAATACCTCAAAAACTAAAATTAGAAATTCCATTTGACCCAACAATTCATTTTAGGGGAATTGTTGAAAAGAACTAAAGTCTTCATGTTACAGTGATACACGCATAACAATGTTTATAGCAGCACAATTCATAATAGCCTATATGTCTATCGATCCCCACATAGCTAAAGAAAATGTGGCATCTACACATAATGGAGTTCCACTTGGCTATGAAGAATAAATTTGAGACATTTGTAGGAAAATGGATATGCCACAGAAATACAATGTTAGATGAATTATTTCATAAACACAAGCTTGAAGACTATATTATCTCACTTGTGTAATCCAAATTACAAAAAGCAAAAAAAAAGACTGATGAATGGAAATACCTGTAATGCTAAGGATTTGTTTGCAAATAAAACTTTTGTCATGTGTGGGAGCATGAACCTATAATCCCAGCATTCGGGAGGCTGGGACAGGAGGATCACCTCGAGTTCAACACCAGCCTGGACTACATAAACAAGTTCAAGGCCACCCTGAACAGCATATTGAGACCCTGCCTCAAAAAAATGTTTTTAATAAAAATTCTTAAAATTTAAACTATTATAGCTTTAATAACAGAATAATTCTGTATCAAGTATAATAGTTTTAATAGCATGTAAGTATATATTATACAATATAAAACTTAATATTGCTAAAAAATAATACAGGTGAGTATTTTTAAACTCTAAGGGTAGGGAGCATATGACAGAACAGGCCAAACTGTTAAAAAAAAAAAAAAAAGTCTGGCCATTTATTTCCAAATAAGAAATAAAACTACCTTTACAGCAAAATAAAATCCATAAATTAAAAGACAATCCAATAAAGTATATTTTTTAAAAAGGACACTAAAATGTTTTGCCTTCCAAACAGTTTGAGGCTTGATCTAGCTACATTCTGCTCCTAAATCAGTCAGGGAGCTTGTTTAGATGCGTGTGTAGATTCCTTGTAGTCAAGATTAGGAAGAAATGAAATACGCATTTCACAAAGCTTCCTAAATTTTTCAGAAGCCCCCTGACAGGTTCGTGACGAGGCCATGCATGCATAGCTGTTCCACTGGTGGCTTGCACCATCTGTGGCAGCTGTTGGACAGTCAGGCAGGGGACAGCCACACCCATACACCTGCTGGTTCAATCCAGCAGGAACATGTTAACATACAAAACCCCGAGAAAAACGAGAACCAAGGTAAAACTTTGCAATATTATTCATCACTCTTCTGATCTGTCAAGCTTCCCCCCCCCATCACACGCTCAACAAACACATGAGCACCCCCGTGCCCAAGCAACCCAGATGAATATACTAAAGCATTAGCCAATCTCATTTTGCCTCACTCAGTACAGAACAGCTAAAGCATAGCCTTTCTCAATCCTAACAGCCCAGGAGGTGGATTTCTTCATCTTGTCACTTTGGAAGTTTTTTTTTTTTTTTAATTTAAAGAAAAGTTACAGAAATCACCTGGCACAGACTTTTGCCTAATATGATCATTGCTCAGCATTCTGCAGGTGCTCACCTGGGCAGACAGCCCCACATAAAGCACCAAAAGATTAAGAGCCCTGAGGGGGCTGCTGCCCGAGACCACCCGATAAAACAGCAGCGCAAGTCAGAGCAAACTTTTACCAGGAGCTCTGACCACTTGGATTTGATCTACAATGAGATGCAACCTGCTTTTAAAGACTAGAAGACTTCATACTAAAACCAACCTCCATCTAGCAAAGATTAACACAGGCTTTCAGAAGGTTGCCTTGTTACTAGCTCTGAACTGTTAACTCCTGGGGTCCTGGTGCCTGGAAGGAGAACTCTATACTACTTTTAAATTTTTTTTTGGGGGGGGGTGAGGGGAGTGCTATGGATTGAACCCCTGGGATCTATGCTACATCTCAGCCCCTAGGGGTCTCATTAAATCACTTACTTGCTCAGGCTATGCTCAAATTTGCATCCTCCTGGCTCAGCCTCCTAGATAACTGGGTGTACAGGCATGCACCACCATTCCCGGCTCGGGCTGTAGCTTCACAATCACAAATCGTATTTTCATTCTTACCATCAACAATGCTGGGGGATTACCAGTGGATACTTGAGAGGGACCAAGTTCTGATTCAGATCTCTTCTTTGAGCCTGAACAAACATCAAGTTAACTGAAAGAAGATCCTAATACTGCTACAGTCTCAGTGTCAAGGCGGTAGGCCCTCCAGCTAGGACCCTCCCTGCAGAGGGAGGTGAGAAGCCGTGCCTCGAGGCCAGGAGACACAAGCCCAGGCATAATCAGGCCCCAGGGCTCAGCTCTGCCCTCTAATACAGGACAGGGTCAGGCTGTGAGCGCCACTATCCCTGGCCTCACTTTACAGCAGCAGCACAGGAGAGGTACAACTCAGCTGTGGCAGAGACCAGTGGCTTTTAAACTTTGCCTGCATTAAAATCACCTGGAAGTTGTTAAGTCCCAAGTTCCCCACCCCACCCCAAGCCTGCGGTTTAGCACTGGGTGGAAGGCAGGAATTTGAATTCCTAAAAAGGCACCAGGAGAGAATGGGGTCTGCTAGCCGGAGCATACTTTGGGGGGCCACTCGTGATACAAGTGGAGCCACTTGTATCAACCTAACCACAAAAGCAAACCTGGAGGTTATGAAAAAAGGTTCTTAGGCAAGACTGCCAAGGCCACTGGCTGGCCCGGGGGTCACTGCAACCCATACAAAAAAGTACTTCTCCAGGATGCAACAGTTCAACGATTCTTGATACTAATCACCACAGGCTAGCGTTACTGTTTCAAAACACCTGGTGTAATCTTTTTGGCTGTGAAAACTTCCCCTTGCTTCCTTGAGCACGCCTTGAGCACACCCAAGGCGTTTATTATGTTTATTATGGCTCGTGGACTCGTGCTGCAGCACTCTGGTAGTCACAAATAAACAGCACTGTTCTTTGAAGAATCTCTCCTGGTTCTTTGGATTTCTTTTTTTTAATTTAGGCGATACACAGGTTCTCACTTTTGTCACCTCAGGCATGTTACTCGTCTACTCAGAGCCTCGATTTCTATGTTTGTGAAAGCTGAAAGCCGGCTAATTCTTTTCTGCAGACCATTCCACCATCTCTGGTGCCTAAAGGTCTGTCTGCTTCTCAAAGAACTTCCTCAAGTATATATTAGGTTCCTAAGTGCAGACAGAAATTGAATTTCATGCTGATGCTCATACTGGATTATATAAGCAATTTCATTTACCACAATGCCAAGACAGAACAACAAACGGCAGCCTCTATTTGTTTTTTTGCGGGGTGGGGGGTGCCACAGAAAGATTATTTGGCAGGGACTTGGTTTTCAGTGTGGTTTGCTATGCCTAGGTCCTGCAATATGGAGAAGTCATTTTGGGTTAACATGCTCATAGTGGGGCCATAATTTGTATGTCGCACTGCTGGATGGCTTGAACTACCATGCCTGACTGTCTGACCAGGTGCTTTTTATTAATCTACTAATTAATTTTGGTGAAAAAAGATCGAAGAAAGTGATTAGATCCATTTTTACCACCAGTGGTACAAGCTGCCGGGTTAGACAGTCATGCATGTACCTGTGTTGGTGTAAGCTGGCAGGAATGTGTTAAAGAGTAGAAAATCCATATAAATTTAATAATGTTTCAAAGAATGTAGCTCTAATCTGAAAACTCAGTTTTTCCTAAAACTAAATTTTATTTGCAAGAATTCACAGATTAGTTTTTTAAAAATAATTTGCTAAATACCTAAGTGCCAGCTATCATGCTATGTGCAAAGGATACGTGGGGTAGAGGGAGAGGGGGACAGACAATATTCACTACAATAAAAGCCCCACTCCAGCTGCAAGAACGTGAGCTGGGAGAAGAGTCCATCAGTCCATTCTGACTTGTAGGGTGTTCTATGGACAGAGGAACTGAGATCTGAGCGACGAGGACAGTTTTCAGGAGAAGGACACAGTGTACAGCCCTAAGGATAGGAAGATAAATGGGTCTGAAAAAGGGTAGGTGGGGCTGGTAGTGCATGGCTGCAATCCCAGTACTCTAGGAGGCTGAGGCAGAATTGCTGGCTCAAACCCAACCTGGGAAACTTAGTGAGACCCTGTCTCAAAAATAAAAAAATAAGGACAGGTTAGGGACATTGCTCAGTGTGAAGGCCCTGGGTTCAATTCCCAGAATTGAGAAAGAATAAAGTGGTGCAGGAGGAGGAGGAGAAGTGGATGGAGCAGAGAGGCGGGAGATGAGCCCGCTGTCAGATGATGCTAAAGATCTCAGGAAGGCCAAGCCACCACGCCTAGGAGACAGAAGGAGTTTGGTCTTTACTCCAGCATCCAGGGGACTCCCCTGAAGCGTAGTGGACAAGCAAAGACAGTACTAGCGCCCTTTTAGAAAAGGAACACATGGGGTTCCTCGAAGGAAGAGGCTGGGAGAGAAGCCATGTGAACCAGGGACGGCAAACACAGGGCTGCTGTAGAAACATGCTGGCTTTCACATCAGGGACTGAGGAGGCCAACACTTCAGCCTCCCCCAAATCAGCAGTACAACTAGACGAAACTGTAAAAAGCAAGTTTCAGCAAAGCCAGTAAGTGAGAAGTGCTCATTCATGAAAACATGTGAGGAACACATGGTGTCCCCGTTGCCTGCCCTGCTGGAGTGACCAGTAGCTCTGCCAGTGCAGCGCAGTGCAGCACTGAGAACCACCCTCTGGGGTCACTAAGGGAGAGGGCTCATGAGGTTAGACACACCAAACCAAGGGAGTGATATCGCCCAGCAGATTTGCACTGGAGAGAACAGAGCTCCACCAGCCTGAGGCCACCCACTGTCCTGTCTGGAGCAAGTCACAGCCTAGCCAGGGCTCTAACAGGACACACAGCAGGGGAGAAACATGGCGTGCATCCTTGCTTCTCTAGTGGCCAAGCACAAAGGCTGCAGAGGCCACAGCAGGGCCATCACCCATGCATCCTTGGCCAATGGAGATCAAGTTCACGAGCAGACAAGACTGATGGGAAGTCAGAGCCAGGCAGACACGAAAATGGCTGAAATACCAACAGGCAGACACAGCAGCACAGCAATGAGGTCTTCCAGAGAAAGGACCCTGAGCTCCATCTCCGACCTATCTCTGGCTGCGTGCCGAGCACACACATCCCGAACATACAAGGAACTCTCACTCCTCCACAACAAAGCAAGCCATTCAATCAAAACCAGGCATTCCATCAAAGAAGATATGCATGATTAATAAATACATGGAACATACACATTAACATTGAAGAAAATGAAAATGAAACCACCATGAGATATGGTATCACATCCACTAGAATCACAGTAATAAAAAGTTTAACAGCAGCAGTGGTGATGATCTGGGAAACTAGGTCCTTCCTTTGCTGCTGTCAGGAACACAAAGCCTACTCTGTAACACAGCAATTCCACACCTAACAATTTCCCTAAACAAAAATAAAAACTTACCTGTCCACACCAAAGACCTGAATGCCATATTATTTAAAGTAGCCAGAAACTGAAAATTATTCAAATGTCCATCAACTTATGAAGAGATAAAATGTGGTAGCCACAGCCTAGAATACTATTCAGCAATAAAAAGAATGTAACACTGTTATCTATTCCTGCAGTGGCAGGCAGAAACACCAAAATGACACCCAGGATTTGGAGACAGATTTATTTACATTGATCGGGATCATTACCAAAATGTCAGGCTGTGACCTGTGGTGGTCTACGGTTTATATGGGATAAGCAAGCAGGAAGTAGAGAGGTAGGATAGTCTGTCAATTGGGGATTGGTTTACATAAGATGCACCATAGTAACCAGCCGTTTCTAAGAGACCAAAGCAACCAAAACTGGAGCAGAACTATTACCTGAGCAACTAAGAAACTGAAGTACACTATCTGGGGGAACCATTTTCTGTTAACACTGCCACAGGGACAAACCTCAAAAATATTATGTGAAGTGAAAAAGCCAGATACAAACAGCTACACAGTATACAATTCCATTTATATGAGATGTCACAGAAAAAAAAACAGACAAAACCATCAGTGGTTGTTGGGGGCTGATGGAAAGAACAAGATTAACTGCAAACTGCTTCAAGGTGTGCATGTTAGAATGTTCTCAAACTGAAGAGTGGCAGTGGTTGTAAAACTATATAAACGTACTAAAAATAACTGGACTGTACACTTAACAACACGTGAATTTTACACTAGGTAAATTGTAGCTTAATAAAAGTGTTCAAAAAGCGAAAACCTTCTGCAGGCAATAGTCTGCCAGGGTGTCGACGGCAGAATTACAAGTGCAAGTGATAAGACTTGATGAAGCAGGAATTCAGATTGAGACCACTGCTCTGGAAGAGACCTCAGCAGCTGGATGAATGGATTCGGATGAAGCCCACAGGCACGAATTGGAGGTGCCAGTTTGTGGGTTCTGTGAATATAACTTGCCCTTGAACCTACAGATGGGATGAGATTGGAGAGAGGGAGGAGAGGGGAGGGACGGGCTGGGCCAAGACTTGAACTGTAACATTAAACAAAGAGACAGCAGGACCAAGACAGAGGACCAAGAGGAAAGCCAGACACAGGGAGAAAGAGAGAGAAAGAAACAGAGACAGAGAGACAGAAAGAGATCAACCGTGACCACTGCTAACAATCAAGAACTGAAACATGTCCTATTTGTGACACATGCTGACCTGTTTATTTCTAGATCCGAGAATTCTCATTCCCCTGCCCCATCATCAAGCAGATCAGTTCTTTCTCACGCAGCAAGCCCAAGGGCAAGGTGAAGGCGCTCTTTCACATTTACTGCTCAAGTCCACCAGCTGTTTCTCAATACCGGAAGGTCTTCTGTTACTATAGAGGAGTGGCAGAAACACTACTGGGTTGAAACCAGGATCTGAAACTCAGCTCTGCCACTGTTTAACATGTGGTCTGAAGCACCAGAGACAGATGTGACATAGACAGCCTACTACCCACTAAATAGCCATTTTCTCTTCTCCTTCAAATTAAAGATACCCCTAGTTTTTAGTTGGGCATAACACTATACCAAAACACATTTCCCAATCTTCCTTTTCCTTCCTTTTACCTTTCACAGGGTAAATGTGGTTGGTTAAGTTCTAGCTAATGAGAAACAGTGAGGTATTTCACCTGCCTTTCTGCCAAATGTTGAGGAAACAGTGGTAAATGACTCAGTTCCTGCCCTCAAGAAACTCAGATATTTGTCTGAGAAGAAACACAAATGTGTTCAATGAGCAAAAGCACCACACTTAACTCCTACAATATCTGTAGGAACCACAATACAGAATCCAGGAGCAATAGCATAGATACGGAGAAACCATACCACCTCATTAAAGGAAAACTAGCAGCCTATTACAAACATGACTCCTTGTTTTAGTGAAATACTAGGTAATTAGTTGCAAAAAATCATTCACCATTACTGCTGTATCCTCCATACGCACACACATGCAGCACCAGAAATGATGCTTAGCATATTCTACATTTCTTATTTATGATAATCAGGAACAATGGTACATTAATTTGAAGAAACTCCAACTCCAATTACTGTCTGACAGCATCATGAATGAAGCATTCACCACTAATCATAAAGCTGTCAAAATACAGCACCCCTGAGAAACACATGTGATGACTGCATCACACTAAAAACACTCTTGTGGAGAACAGAAGAATTACTGCCTCATTTTTCCAGTATCACCAGAAAACAATAATTCCTCCACGAAAGACTGTTTAAGATAGTATTTTTTAGGGAGTCAAATGCTTAAGGTTCTAAGCATAAAAACCCACATTTCAGAGGAGCTAATCAAAAGGAAACTCCTTGTATTATCTGCAAAAGATGGCACTGTTTCTTTACAAATCTACAGATTAGGATCACTGTATCCAGTTGCAGACAAGATGGGAGAGCCAGCCCACTTCCTGGAGGTGGCCAGAAAGAGAAAGGGTGCTGGCAGTGGGGGTCAGGTTCGCAATCACAGAGCGTCTAGGCCCAGAGAGCACTGGTGACCACAGAAAGAGGGCTGATTCTGGGACAGTCCTCTAGTCCATCCCTCTACCCCAGCTATTATCACAGAGAGATAAGCAGAGCACCTGTCAGCACAATGTCTGGCTTGGATGGGTCGACAGAGAGCCAACTGGTCAACCAGCTCCCACCCACTCTTTCTACACCTCACAATAATCACAAGCAAGCGGGGTTAACAGAGACCAGGGCCAGCGCTCGGGAGGAAGAGGAGGAAGGACAGTGAGGGCCCTAGACTGCACTCCAGTCCTGAGGGCACCTTCCCCACCAGGCCATCTTATCTGGGAAGGACAGGCAGGGGTTGGGCTTCTGTCTCTCCACTCCCAGGTTTCAAAAAGTACCCAAAGCAGCGAAACATCAAAACAGTATTAAAAGGTGCAGATATCAGAGAAACACTGGAGCTATGAAAGGGAGAAAAAAAAAAAAAAGACAAAACCTTTTACAGCAGAAGAAACTGACCGAAAGAAAAACAAGAATACAAACTTAAAGCAAGTATTTTTAAGAAGCACCAGTGAATTCTGTGAGGCAACTGAAAATGAAAACAGTAGGTCTGGAAAATCAGTTTTGATAAGGGCACTGAAAGAATTGGCGGAAGAACAAAATGTGGTGGAAGCCTGAACTGGTGAGCTGAGAGATTAATCAAGGCACTCTCAGAGAGATCGGGTCTGAATTATAAAAAAGGAAAAAATGTGATAGAACAGAAGTATTGGCTGGTGCACCAGGGCAGGAACAATCAGCGATTCCCGAACTCTGCATCATGTTGGAACTTTGGGCGCTGGGAGAACAGGCGGCCTACTCGCCGCCCTGGTAAGCAGCTGGTGGCCTGGCAAACCACTGGCACGCCAGGGCGAGAACTATCAGTGACTCCTAAGTTCTGCATCATGTTGGAACTTTGGGCGCTGGAGAACAGGCGGCCTACTCGCCGCCCTGGTGAGCAGCTGGGGCCCTGCCAGTGCGCAGGCTAAGAATCAGACATTGATTCACCCCCCTCTCCCCATTAGCAAGTAAGCACCATTGGTTTGAATATCTTTTTGGAGGATCAATGTATACAGCGTGGCAAATAAGGGGGATTTCCTTCTACCATCTCTTTGAAGGCAAATATTTTTTTATCACTGTTTTGCTCAGTTTTGATTAACAGTACTGCTTTATTCAATATTCTATTTTTAAAAGTTATATATTTCCTTCCATTTTCCTCCACTTGATTCAAAGAACAGCCTAAGTGAACAAAATGGGCTGTACTTTTGAGCCCACTGCTTGTGTCCTGGTGACCTGTTCTGCTATTCTGTGGTAGTTTTATTGCAGTGTGGTAGCATGAGTTTGTTCTGTCTTGTTCTGCTGTATTTCACTACCTTCAAAAAAAATTTTTAAAAACTAGATTAGAAAGTAACAAAATACCTCCAAAAATCTTCCAACTCCACCAAAGCTAATCCATGGATCATGGATGAGGAGAAACTCAAAAATAATGCAACAGAATTATATAAGGTGATTAAAAGTATATAACAACAACAAAACAAGTCAGTAAGGTACTGAGAAACCTGAAACAGCATATAACTAAGCAGATAATGGACTTAAAAAGTAAAAAGAAGAAAAGAAAGTGCTCTAGAGGATTTGGCTGCATGTATGTTTGAGTGTATAGGATTGATAACCATGTTGCTAAGTTGTTCCTGGATCATTGAAATTCTTTGCAGTCTCACTGTTTGAATGTACACTTTGTAGTCTTTATTTTTGTAACTTTAACAACTAGGTCTAAGAAGACAATATGTTATCTATCAACTAGTGATTTCTTACTTCTTTTTTTTTTCTGAAATTCTGTATTGTTTCTACCCCTTTTTCTGTTTTGCTTTTTTTTTCTCTTTAAATAAAATTTTAAAAAAAGAAAAAAAAAGAAGTATTAGCATCCTTCTCACAACTTCTCAGACAGCAAAAAAAAAAAAAAACTAAAATGCATAAAAGGAAGAGATAATATTTAAAGAAATAAGGCCCAAGAATTTGCCACCATTAAAGACAGATACAGCATTTCTGATTGACAGATCTTACACAACACAAAAACAGGTTGGAAAAGTCACACCTAACTCTATTACAGGAAAGTTTTAAATGAAATCAAAAGAAAAAAATCTAAGCCAGGCATAGTAGTATATTTCTGTAACACCAGCAGTTTGGGAAGCTGGGACAGGAGAATCTCCAATTTAAGCCCAGCCTGGGCAAGTTAACAACTTAGAGATCCTATGTTACTTACTTACTCACTGCTGATACAAAATACTCAACACCTATAAATAAAAGGAGGAAAGATATATTTTAGATCCCAGTTTGTAGTGGTTTCAGTCCAGAGTCAGCAGGTCCCAAGGCAGCATGGCATAGCAGAAGAGAAACAGTTCATAGAATGACAGCAGAAAGCAGTAAAACTTCTTGCTTCGTTCCCTTTTTAGTCCATCCAGCCTAAAAGCCTATTGGTTAGTGCTACCCACACCCAAGATGGGTCTTCCCTCTTCACTAAATCCATCATCTACACCCACAACTATGCTAAGTCACCCATAATCCAGTCATCTTCCAAAAGCCCCACCTATGTATGAGCACATGAGGCTTTGGAGGGACATCGTCATATAAGCCATAATATGTAAAGGGAATTTTAGAACTTATAGCCAGATATTATATTCAAGGACATGAAAGGCAGCCTCAGTGTGTTCTCATAATTAGAGAATGGCAAAACTCAGCTGCCTTGACATCCCCCACACCACCTGCAACTTGTAAAACAGACATAACTCAGCCAGAAAGTACATCTTGTTGTGCTAACTTGCTTCAAGCACAGACTGGCTTAGTCTAAGACAATGATTGATTCTTCTTGCTCATCCAAGGCCTTGACCTTAAGAAACCCCCAACTAAACTTGCCAAAATAAATCTGCCTAACAATATATGACCCAGTCTATGTACCTATTATAAGATAACATGCTGTCAGCTTTTTGTACTTCCTGCTTAAAACATACTTAAGTGTCTATCTAACCCTAAGGCAGAGGGCTTGTGATTTGGAACTGTTTCCCCCATCCTGCTAGCGTAATAAAGAGTTGCCTTCCAACTGCTCAGTGCCTGAGTGTCTTTCAACCATTTGGTCCTGGTTTTTCCACAACAACAGACCCTGTATTATGGTTTGTGTCTAGATGTCCTCCCAAGCTTCATGCAGTCATGGCGGTGCAGGCTTTTCAGAGACAGATAAACTACGGTTTGTGACTGATTCGTGGTCTAATGCTAGGATTAAAGGGGTAAGTATTACTGCTGCCCTAGGGCTGGCAGCCTGCATATAATATAAGGGATCTAAAGAGGCTTTCTCTCCCTTACTCTCTTATTACTTTTTGTATCTTCCACTACCACGATTGTTCCTGCCATGCCACCCTGCCTTGGAGCCAATTAATTATGGAGAGAAACCACTACAAACTGCAAGTTAAATAAACCTTTCCTCCTTTAACTTTGGATTTCAGGTATTTTGTCTCAGCAAGGAAAGAAAAGACACCCTGTCTCAAAATTTTAGCAATAATGTAAAAGCTAGGGATACAGCTAGGTGCAAATATCCTGAGTTCAATCTCCAGTACCAAAAAATAAATAATGTAAAAGCTAGAGGGGAATGGGGTTCTTTGGAGGAAGATCAGAAAGTCTATAAAGAAAAAATAATCAGACTGACCACAGAGTTTCAACACTGCACATGTAAGAGGACAAAGGAGTATTTCCAGATTCCCAAAATGTAAACAAAAAGATGTTGGAATTGTTAGTTTGGTATTCAGCTGAATTATCATTAAGCTGAAGATAAAAACTAAAAAATCTAAAATCCTTTCACTTTGGACACTAAGCACAATGACAGGCTCTGAGGAATCTCCTGCTAGAGCAACTGCTCTGTAGCTAGTACACAAGACATCTGACAAGAAGTAAGAGGTTTCTAAAAAACACTCAGCCCTGGATGGCACCAGGGACCAGGTAGTGGGGGCAAAAGAATTGGCAATGGCAGCCTACTAGTGGGACATTGAGCTTTGGGCCAGCATTGGCTCAGGCCTGGAAGGAACCATGTCTTGAATGCCTGTAAGTCAAGATCCTCCAGAGGTCTTATGTAGTCTCAAATCAGTGGCACCCTCAGGATTCTACAAGAAGCAGAAGTAAATCATCTTTGAAGGAAATATCCCTAAATGAATATCTCTAGACCTCTACAAAGTCCAAGCAACAAGGTCAAAACCAAGACTACCAAACAAATAGAAGGAAAACCTTTCTCTATGAGAGAGACTTAGCAGAAACAACCAGAAATGCATTCAGGCTTCCAAAAATGTCTGTCACAGTGATGTACACCTACAATCTCCAGCACTCAGGAGGGCTGAGGCAAGAGGATCACCGCAAGTTCAAGGCCAGCCTAGGCTACACAGCAAGACCTATCCGAAAAAATAATAATAATAATTTCCAAGAATAGCAAACACTGAAACTTCCAGATATAAAATACAGAACAATGTTGTATGAAATAAAAGATGCAGTCACAGAGATATGCAGACATAAAAATCTATCTGGAAAGAGCACACACTGTGAAAACAGAGGGCAGCCCCTAAAAATTAAAATCATAATTTTTAAAGACTCCAAAAAAAGACAAAAACTATATGATCTTACTTACACATGGAATCTAAAAAAGTCAAACTCATATAAGTAGAGTGGAGAAAGACAGTTATAGAGATTGGAGAGGTTAGGATGGGGTAGAGAGATGTTTGCCAAAGGGCAAATTTCAATTAAACTCAAGGAATAAGGTTTTGAGATCTATTATATTATATAGCATGGTAATTACAGTTAACAATGTGCTGTAATTTCAAAATAGCTGTGTAAGTAAATTTCAGATGTCATAAGGTATTAGATAACATTAAATTAGCTTGATTTAATCATTCCATATTGTGTACCTCTATCGAAACATGACATTGTAGCCTAAAATGTGTACTATTATAATCTGTCAATTTAGAGTAATAACTTAAAAAAAACTCTCAAAATGGTTAAAGCAACAGATTAGAAACTGTTGAGAAAATAATAAGTAAAATGAAAAGTATACTCAAACAAACGACATGCAATATAGCATAGTGAAACTGCAAACAAGACCTTTTAGTGTTTGCAGTCATTTTGGTGTTTAAAGATGTCATTCATCCTCAGAACGAGAGCAAGTTTCTCCAGAGAAACAATGTAGACTAGAAGACAGCAGAATACTGTCTTTTGTTCAAAACAGGGAGAGAAAACAGTTACTAATTTAACATATTATGCCCAGCAAAATTATTTTAAAATAAAAACGAAATAAAAATATTTCATAAAAATAAAAATATACTTTAGCACTGAAAGATCTATACTTAAGAAGCTTGTACAGTTTGTTAGGAAAAGAAAAACAATCCTAAGTCACTTAATGTGGAAAAAAAGAGAGAGAGATGACGAGAAGGAATGATAATATACTTGAGGTTGTGCAATTGTGTGCATTTGGAGTTTTCTCCACGGCTCCTGACTCAAAACTCCCTCCCTCAAAGTAAATCACAGAAAACAGAATTTTTCTCCTCCAAGAAAGGTCACAGAAACATTCAACTTTCCCTGCACTTCCATCTCGAAACTGGCCAAGAAGAAATTCTCTACCTAGCCCTCTCTGATACCTCATAAACCACTCCTCTCTGCAGAGGGCTCCAGCCACACTGTGGAAGGAAAAATGGGGCACAGAAAGGCCACGAAGTATCACATTAGCCAGGCCTTGCAGGGTTTCCCCACCACGTCTATTAACAATCACATGTACGTAATGACTTCTCCATGAAAACCCAAGACGTCAGGGGCAGAGTTTCCAGACAGGGCACCTGGGAGGCTTCAGAAGGAGGGCACAGGCAGAGCATCATGGGAGCTTCAGTACCCTCCTGTACACAGACCTGCATCCCTGATCTGCAGCCCTGTTACATCCTTACAGTAAACTGGGAAACCTGTTTCCCTGGAGTTCTGTGTGCTAGTCAAGTAAATTACTTGGCTGGGGGTTGTGGGAATCCTGATTTAATAGCAGGTTAATTCTGAAGGTTTGTGGCTGGCATCTGAAATTGGGAGCACCCCTGGAGACTGAGCCCCTAACCTGCGGGATCTGACACTGGATTGCATCAAAGGACAGCTGGCTGGGGAGGCAGCACTGCTAGCTCACTGTTGGAGGAGAAATTCCACATTTTGTATAAAAGCAGAGGAGAAAAGAAGCCTTTCTGTTTTGAACACACAGAGATAAATCTAAACCATATTTACTGCAAAAAACAAGAAAAGATGTCTAAGTTACGAGGGTTTTTCTCCCTGAGATTTCTTCCAACTAAAATAATGAACAAAAGCATGTGAGACAAGAGAGGGTAGCTAAAATTAAAACATTCAGCTGGGTTTGTGTGTGGGTTTCAGATAGTTAAACTTTCTACAGCTCAGTATACATGGTAAAATTTTAAGGGAAACCACTAGAAAAATATGGTGTGTAAATTCTGAAAGAGAAAAAAGAAAATATGGAATATAAACATGGAAACCAAAAAAAAAAAAATCGAACACCCTGCCCCATCAAGAAGCAAGGCATGAGAGCAGGGAGTAAGAATAGGAAAAGCAGACAAAAAGAAAAACAGTGATTACAATGGAACAAACACATGTAAACATATCAATAACCACAAAATGTATACATGAATCAAGCTGGCCTGGAAGACAACAGATACTACGAATTACACAGCTGTAATCCAAACCTAACCTGTGGGTGTAGCTCCATGGAGAGTCCTTGCCTAGCATACATGAGGCCCCCGGTAACATCTCCAGCACTGAAAGAGGAAAAAACATTCCAAATACATCTCTAAAGTGTAAGTACACAAAAGAGGACAGAAACAGATAAACCAAGCCTATGGTGACTGACACTAGGGAAAACATATTTTAAGCCAGGCATAGTAGTACACACGTGAAATCCCAGCTACTTTAAAGCCTGAGACAGGAGGATTGCCAACTTCAAGGACAGCATGTTCAATTCAGTGAGACCCTTTCTCAAAAGGAAAAAGAGGTAAAGAAGACTAAGGATGTAGGTCAGTGGTAAAGTGCTTGCCTAGCATGCACCTATGTTGGTTCAATCCCCAGCCCAAGAAGGAAGGAGGAGAGAGGGACAGAGGAAGGGAAGGAGGGAGGGAAGAGGGAGGGAGGGAGGGAGGGAAGGAGGAAAGAAGGAAGGAAGGAAGGAAGGAAGGAAGGAAGGAAGGAAGGAAGGAAGGAAGGAAGGAAGGGGAAAGAATGACAAAGACGTTTTAGGAAAAGACAGAAATGTCAAAGTTTAACATGTAATTAAGAAAAGGGGAAAAAAACTCTTAGCAGAACAAAGTAGAATATTACCTTACCTGATAAATGGTATTTAAAACACATGCACACACACACATGCATACACACACACACACACACACACACACAGCACCCTAGAAGTGAAAACTGAAAATGCTATGAGTTCTCTTTATCAAAGTCACTAGTAGGACAAAAATAAGCACAACCTCTATACTTCTGTTCAACAAGTCAGACCCCAAATTTGTGGGGGGTACCCCTTTGGATTCAATCCACCGTGGATCCAAAATATTTGGGGAAAAAATTGTCCTGAATAGGTATAAACTTTTTTCTTGTCATTCTTCCCTAAGCAATATGTTATAACAACTACATACACAGCATTTACGTTGTTTTTAAATATTATGAGATTGCTTAAAATATGCGGGAGGGTCTGAGTGTATAGCTCAGTAAAGCACATGGTTAGCCTGCACAAGACCCTGGGTTCAATCTCCAGCACCACCCAGAAAAGAAAAAAATAAAGTATATAGGAGAATGTGCATAGGGGAAATGTAAACACACCTGCTCATAGAAGGAACTGGAGCATCCACACAGCTTGGCATCTGCAGAGGCTTCTCACCCTCCCCACACAGGCTGAGGGATGACTGTACTGTGAAACTCTTAAGGCAAACCTAGGATGGCACTAAAACTAAAAGCCCTCAGAATTGAGAGGATACGAATATCTAAAGCACAGGAAGCATTCTTCAGAAAATAAGTAAGATTTTTAAGACCTTAGCAATGTACTTGATTAAACTATTTAAAACTGCATTTTAAAAAATAAACTCACTAGCTGGGCGTGGTGGTTCATGCCTGTAATCCCAGCACTCAGGAGGCTGAGGCAGGAGGATCGTTGCAAGTTCGAGACCAGCCTGGGCTACAAAGTGAGCTCAAGGCCAGACTGAACTGCATAGCGAGACCCTGTCTCAAAAAGACAAAAAATTTAAAAAAAAAAAAAAAACTCACTGACCACAGCATTATCCCTTTTTGTCCTGCAGTGCCACTCCGATGAAGGCTCCAACTTCCAGTCCCTGGTGGTGCCCACCATGCATGACAGGTCAACAGCCATGTGCCTACCCAGCCCTCCCACCTGCCCCGGACCACTGTCCCTCAAGGTCTCTCTCTTCATACTGCACACTTGTGGGGCTGGTTCAACAAAAGGCATCTGTATGGCTTAAGACTTAAGGCACTGCTGTCCACTGTTTTAACTAGCAGTTACTTGTGCTCTATTGTTCTGATATAGGTCTTTGGAAAAATTTTTATTTCTGCCATTTACCTGATTGCATTAATATTGGGCCATTTTGTGTTCACTTTTTTAGATGTTACAGGTACTGAGAAGGCTTGCTGTCTCTAACTGCTTCTGGTTTTGTTTTGGGTTTTTTGTTTTTTGGGGTTTTTTTGGCCTTACCGCACACCACAGAATACTGTGAATGAGCTTAAATGAACAATAGTAACTTTTTATTTTTCTTGTCTTAAACAGACAAGTCTCTATATTTACCATTCAGTAAGATATCAGCTGGTTTCAGAGATAGTCTCCATTGTGATCCATTTCTTTTTATATAGTTACTGTTTATTAACCTGTATTAATTGTACATATTAATGGTGGTCAGTGTACCATTTCCCACCCCACACACACTCTTTCCAACCTCCTATAATCACTATTCTACCTTCACGTCGACTTCTTTTGAGGTTCCACGTATGAGAGAACATGCAGTGTTTACCCTCCTATGTCCAGCTTGGAAATACCCGTTTCTAATGTATAAGAACTGTTACTAAATGCTGACTAGCAGAAGTTGGAAAAATAACACATGAGAATGCTCTTCCTGCCTTTGCAATTCTATTGCAAATCTAAAATTATTTCAAAATAAAATGATTAACAGAAATAGATGCTGACTTTTACAAACTGCTTTCTCAGCATCTATTTAAGTAATCATATGGATTTTGGGTACATTTTTAAATCCTGTTGTCAATGCAAAAATTTCATCTACTGACCTTCCTGCATCTGTTCTTGTTTCTAATCTATTCTTTCTCTGTACAACATAATGATTTTTTAAAAACTGTAAATGACATTCCTCTTGTACTACTGATTAAAATCTTTAAATGGTTTCCCATTACACCTAAGATAAAATCCAAAATCCTTAAATGGGCCTGAAGGTCTTGCATGACATAGCTCAGCTCTCCGCCCCACTCGCCTCTGCTCTGACCTTCTTCCCATTTCCCTGTCATTCGCCTACTCTGTTCCACCCACCTGGAAACTTTTCCTAATCTGGCTATTTCTTTCAGATCTTAGCTGAAGTGTCTGCCTGGAGCAAAGTCTTCCTTTCTCCCACTCACCAGACCCCGTCATTCTATCCCATGGTGTATTATTACCTCTCTCTCGTTTTTCCACTAGTCATGGCCGTGATATTATTTGTGGGATAATTTGTTAACATCCACACTCATTAGTCTACATGCAGTATGATCGAAAAATACAATGAATATTTAAATTTTTTAATGTATTACAGTAAAAGACATATTGCCATTAATCCCCCTCAAAAATACTTCCTCTCACCTTCAACACACTTCTCCCATTGTTCTTGCCACTTTCTGAAGCAGTTCTGGAATAGCTCTTTCACGAGTGTCTGTAGCTGTGTTGTCCCGGTTGCCTTGATATCCTAAATCAGTTCAAGACATTTACTTTCCCATCATTTTGACTGTGGAGAAGAGCCAGAAATTCCACAGCACCAGATCCAGAGAATAAGGTGGTGAGGACACACCAGAATGCTTTTCTGAGCCTGCATTTCCACCGGAAGGCACTCAGCAGCAACCTTCACTGTGTTGTTGTTTTTTTTAAATCACACCTCATAAAGACACAAAAGAGGATTTCCAGAACTGATTCAGAAAGTGGCAAGATCAATGAGATAAATGTACTTGAGGCCAGGGAAGCATTCCAGAGGGATTAATAGCAACTGTCTTTTACTGTAATAGATTTTTGTAATTTAAACATTCGCTATATATTTTGATTACCCCTTGAATGTCCTTAAGGATAGGAATCACCTCAGGATTCTTCACTGCCACCTCCTCAATACCCAGCACAAATGCCTGGTACACATTGAAAAAGTGTTTAACAAGATTTATAATACAGCATGGCCTTGGCAAGCCATTTACCCTCAGCGGCTCTGTTTCCTGTCTAAAAGACTCCACACAGAGTTTAGGTGTTGAGGCTTAAACCAACTCATGCACACCCAGCACTTTGAAGACGGTGCTAAAAGGTTTTCCCTGCCAGTCCCAATACAGCCCCCAAGTGAGTCACCAGCACCCTGAATCCCCTCCTTTAGAGCAAAATTCCCAAAGGGGTAATGAGGGAGAGGAGCCAACGAGCCACTGCAGAAACTGCCCTTCCACCTCCCTGCAGTCCAAAGATACCTGAAAAAAAAGAGAGGCCAGACAGCATTCCTATCTCACTCACATTTATTCATTCAACAGACAGACCAAGCATTTACTAAGTGTATTGGGTGCCAGGAATACAGTAGTGAGGAAAAATACAAAAATTCTTGTCTTCATCTCATGGATTCTCTCAGAAAAGCAGAGGAAGAAGAGAAAATAATAATAATGACTGCTAATTGGTTTATAACCTTATGGTTTAGGTATTACTACCCGTTTTGTAAGATGAGGAAAGCAAGACACAGGACGTATGTACGCAAAGCTATGTTCTAACAACTACTTCTCACTGCTTGTCTCGAAAAGATAAGAGTATACCAATCTTCTGTCTCAGAAAGACCTTGACTTCAAAGAATTTTAGAAAGGAGGCAGGAGAAAGAGGAGGAAACCCTGGTCAGAAAACGTCAAATATTCAGACAGGAATGTGTTAGATGTTAGATGTGTTAGATGTTTGCTAAATCCAGTGACTCAAGGGCACTCAAGAATAATCTCCTCAAAGGAGTCTGTGGGCAGCTAACCCCCAGGCAAAGGGAAAAGGGGAGATGAAAGTGAGAAACCCAAGCTACTGCAGGTGGAAGGATGCTTACGAAGCCTAACAGGGTCCCCCAGGATGGACAGCATGTTCTGACTCTTCCAGCCGCGGTTGGTAGGCAGCTGGCTCCCTCCCTTCCCACACCCTCTTTAATCTGCCTTCTCATGCCCAGCATTAGCTTTATTGCTTGATTACCTTTCCTCAGCATGGTAGCACATGCCTTCCAAACTGGCAGGAAACCAAAGCACTCATCAGGAGCCTAACAACCACCCAGTCAGAGATCTCAGAGCTGGCCAGGCCAGACTGGGATGGCTGGGCAATTAGTCCCAGGCACTAATGACTCCAGAAGCCAAAATGATAGATGGACAATCAGATCAGGCTGCCATGGAGGGCTCTACAAAAACACACACATTTTCAAAATGAAATCCACCGGCTGGCCAGTTCCACTTGGCATTTAATTATGCTAACCCAAAAGGCTGAAAAAAAAAAAAAAAAAACACCAAAAACAAGGGTAAAATCTCAACAGTCTCTCCAACACAGGCTCCCAAGCTTCCATGCAGCACAATCCACCATCACCACACCAAGGTCACTTGGGTCCTCCTGGGGTGAGTTTCATGAACAAATGGTGTACGCTCTTGGGAATACATAATCTCAAATACAACAGAGTAGGCTGAAATTTCTAAAAGCTCTGACCTTCATAGACTCAAAGGCAACATAAAATCATTTCCAATTGGCATCTGAACTGGCCAAAATCTGTGCCCAGGGAAACAGCTAGTGTTGGGCCAACAAACTCAAAAGAAAAACTTCCTTCAGTTTTCTGGGGAAAGAAGAGTTGTCAGTCAGGGGACAGAATTCTGCTTTGAGATTTTCTCCAGAGCATTTATTTTAAATCAAAGGCAGCTACAAACAAAACATAGATATTAGCAACAAAGGAATCAGGTGATAGAAGCATCTACCTCGTAGGATTTTATGCAGATTAAATAAATTATTTGTAGGACATTTAGGACAGTATCTGGCACACAGCACACACAATATAGTGTCTATCTAACAACCCACATTAAGGAAATACCAATCAATTATCCTTAAAAATCAGCCTCATCTAGCCTATACACCTCATGTTTTCAGGGGCCCATATTTGTCACAGCATTCTGCACACATATGAGCTGTGATTTCCTGTTCCTCAAGTCACATGGTGACATCAAACTTACCCGGCGCGCGTGTGGCATTCCACAAAGAGCACTACTTTCAGGAACCTAGTGATTGCTCAACTGGAGAGATAAGCAGAAGGCTCAGTGAGAGAGGACAAAGATTAATAAACATGACTGAATTTCAGAGGACAACTGTGATATTTCCAGATCTACTTTAAATCTCCATCATACCATCTCTAAGAAAAACATGTAAGACTTCACAAGACAGCCAAACATTCCTCCTCCTGTCCCTCAGGAAAACGAACCCTTAATTAACTGTTTCGACTATTTCTATCACCTCAAAGAAAGGAAAAAATAACAAAGAGAAGAATGGAGTTTGTGTTCTCTGCAGATCAACAAAGACACGTCCGGATCTGTCTTGAATTTTGAGTATCAGCTGCCACATTTCACCTTCTGGACTTATTAATCTCACCATGACTTTGGGTAGTGACTCCCCTCAGCTCTGTGAGTCTCACACATGTCCCCAAAGCCAGAGTCCTGAAAGAGGCAGGCACTCTTCCATTTGGTCTGTAGGTTATTTCCCACTTCAACTTCCTAAGCAAGAACAAATGAAACAAACTGCTTCACAAGAAGGAAACCAAAAAGGCAATCCCTTTTCACTTAGTTTTTCCCATTTCTCATACTCTCCCATGACAACCTCTAAAACTATTTTCCATAATATATATATAGGCCACCTCCAGCCAGAATTTTCTTTCTTCAACTCTCTTATCAGCAAACTGGAGTTTAAAAAATGGGAAGTTATTTGTCCCTTATTATTACCAGTTAATAACATCATGACTAGCTCTGCCAACTAAACTGGAAACTCCTTTGAGGCCATGTCACTGGATTAAGCATCTCTCTGAGATCGATACATGAAGGACATTAGTATACATCCTCTAATAATAAGCCCAAAATAAAAAGATCAGTAAATAAAAATATGTCCCTCCACTATCACTATCCCTGTTTAACTATTATCAACACCATCATATAAAACTCTTTAAAGCCAAAACTAATCAAGAACATGTTCAGTAGTTTATGAATTATACTTAACTAGTAAACTAACCAACCTGTGATCAGGACCTAATTCGCCAGCCTGGGGGGCCACTATTACCCTATGGTTCTTCCCCACTACTGGCAACTCATCATCTCTGATTAGGAAGAAATGGTGAGCTAAACCTACATAGCAAGGTGGACCACTAGCAGATTGGATTCAAGTCTCAAGGGTAAAAGAAGCTGCATCTGATGTTGCCAGAGATGTTTTTAGATCACCCAGGGCTAATGGAGAATTCATTGAAGTAAAACTTGAATTAGAAAAACCATCACAAAAGTCACTGTCTTCGCCTGCCAGACTTACAAGATTTTAAGAGAATTTTTATGGCTACGAAAAGCTGATCATTTCTCCAGGCCTCTGGAAAAACAGTGAAATTACAGTCTACCTCTGAATTATTGATGTCATAATTTACCAACAGGTCTCCACAGGTCATAGGTCAACCCTATGTGATGTCATATGCCCACCAAAGGGAACAAAAGCAATACTGAGTGGCTTGTTTCTAAGTGTCTCCTATACACAAAGGCCCTGTGGTATCTTACCAGCAGTAACTCTAAATCTGAGCAGCACTCAGAGCTCCCAACCCCAAACCAAACCAAACCCAAAACCAAAGGATTTGATTATTTCACTTCATGATCTCCAAAACAGGGCAAGTTTTCCTTACTCCACTTAACAATATGAAAAGCAAGACTAGTAAACAAGTGATCTCCCCATTATCTTAAGGTAGTTTGTAGAGGACCAGACATTTGAACTTCTGGTCTACAGATGATGTGATTACACTGTGAAGTCCCCTATACTTTAGGTCTAGATTCACTGTCAGGGTCCCTTCTAGATGTTGCCGACACAGCAATGAGCAGGAGAGAAACATTTCTGCTCGCACAGACCTGAAGATCTGGTGGTGGAGGGTGGATTACAAATACATATATGAACATGTTTCATGTCAGTAAGTGCTACAGAAAAAAAAAAAAAATGAAGGCAGGCCCAGTGTTGGACAGTGGAAGACCTGTCTGTAAGGTAAGTCTGCAAAAACACAGAAAGGAAAGGTAAAGGCAGCCCAGCTAAAGGGATAACTGTGTTCTGGCCAATAAAATGAAGTCAGAGGCAGGAGCAGCACTGGATGCTGCAGAAGAGTAGCAGAAACCCAACCCAGCAGGAGTGGAAGGTGAGGTACAAGGTGATTCGTGGCCTTAGCCTGGTAGCCACTGCGGTTAGGGTCTGGGGCTTCAATTCCAGACACAAGAGGAGGCCCCTGGCAGGCTCAGAGCAAAGACACAGTAGAGGTTCATTCTAGAATGGGCCCCACTGAGTGTTAGAAGTGGGGAGGTCTGCTCAGAGCTTACAGTAACAGTCCAGGCAAAATCGTGTTGACATATAATGCAGAATATACACAGGTGCACCTCAGTGGAAGCTTTACCTTTATACCGTTTCAAGCACAACTGAAAAAAGCCAGCTGCTTCCACCTGCAGCCTGGTAACTTGTGGCTCTACAGGTGATTTAGAGGCCAGGCAGTAGACAATGGTGCAGGTGTTTCTGGCATGTAAACTGTGTACTTTTGTTGGAAATAGTTCATGAGTGAGGATGAGGTTAAGGAAACAGACAGGAATAAACACCACAGCCTCAGGTTTCCCATTCAGGATGTTTGCTTGCCTTTAAACATTCTGCGATCAATGCTCTAATATAACACTCCAATCTCATTGGTCAGGATATTTTTTAAGTACCTGGAGGATATTGATCTCCTGTAGATGATGGCAGCACTTTCGGGCAGTGAGATGTAAAGAGGAGATAGGCAGCTCCCCTGGGGGCACTGCAAGATGCATTGCTTTACGCGGCTTTCACTTAACTGGCGATTAGTAACTGACAGGAAACCTTGAAATCATTTCTGTAGCAGCAGTGGATGGGCAGCAGGGACTGGCCAAAGGCCCTGAAAAGACGCTACCTTTAGATCACTAAGAAACATCATGTAGCTCAGAAAGAGATGCTTTACACTAAAATGTTAAAACATGCCTAGCCGTCATTAGGATTCTTAATGAGTATGTTAATTCCTTTTCCTTTCTATAGACTGTGCTACTGTAAATTCACCTTGAGGTTAATGAACAAATAAATAACTGGAGAATCTACATCGCTGGTCCACACTGTGGGCCCTGGCCCTCTGCTGGCCTCTCACGGTTACACTTCTGGAATACTCTCTGGTCTAGGAAACTGGTAAAGTGATCAGTTATTTCATCTCCAAGACCATTCCTTTCAAAGCAGTGCCCTCCACCAATATAAACATATTAGCATTCAGCCAGAAAACCAACCTGCTTTCATTTCTGGTCTTCTGGATTTTGTTTTGTGAGGTTGTTTTTAAGGCACCCAGAGATTAGTCCTGGAAAAGAAAACTACAATAATGGAAAATAAAAGATTCCATTAACTCCATGACTCGTGTGGCTAGTGAGAGCTACTGCTACTGTGATTCAAGGTAGAGAGAGAGAGACACAGAGACAGAAAGAGGTAGAGAGACAGAAAACTGCTCACTATATTGCTTCCTCTTAGCAAATTATTTCATTAGCAAAAAATCATGAATAGAAGTTTCTAGAGTAACTCACTGATTCAGCGGAGCCTCTCTGGCATCGCAACAATTTCACTTCCCTCCATCTCAGATCAAATGAGTTGCTGTGACTTAACATAAACCTACACATTCACTTTCCTTTCCAGGGCCACTCAACACATCCCAGTCAAGCAAATGCTACTCAGGAAACGTCCCATCCATCTACTTGAATCATGCTCACTCTGAGTAAAAGCTTCAAAATCCACCACCTTTTAAAATATGCTATCTGAGAAGTAGAAGATGCTGAAAAGTTTGTGACTCTATGAAACCAAAAGGCTGCCTGCCCTGGAATCAGAAGACACTTTGCATCCTTAACCTGAGGCCTTTGGGGGGTGAGGGTTGCTTCATTTGCAGGACTCCCAGAGACAGGGAATTCAGAGATTTTCATCTGTTCTAATTCCTGGCAAATGAAATGCATGAGAAATCAAAGGCAATATTGAAATATGACTCAGACTTCCACTGCAAAATGGAATGACCAGCCATCACCTCCTTCAACTCAATCTGTAAGACTTCCAACCCTTACAAGCTTTACAGTTTACAAGCACACTCAAATTATCCTTCTGATCAACTGCCTCACGTATTAAAGGTCCCCTGCTTCCTTTATTCAAATCATTATATGAGCTAGCAGTCTCTTCTTAAGCTTGGTTCAGCCATGAGTGGTGGTACATCTGTAATCTAGGACAATGGCAAGCTGTGGCAGGAGTATCTCAGTTTCAAATCCAGCCTGGGAAATTTAGGAACTTAGTGAGACCCTGTCTCAAAATAAGAAACAAAAAAAGTATGGTGGATGTAGCTCAGTGCAAAGGCACAAGGTTCACACCCCAGAGGAAATTAAGAAATTAAAAAAATGACAAAGACAAGACAGACAGACAGACAGACAGAGAAAGAAAGAAAGAAAGAAAGAAAGAAAGAAAGAAAGAAAAACAAAGAAAGAAAGAAAGAAAGAAAGAAAGAAAGAAAGAAAGAAAGAAAGAAAGAAAGAAAGTTCTTCTAATCAGCGATCAGGGCTCAAGGTAAGCCTGAGCTGTAACTTCAGATTCTTTATCACCATGGTCTTACCTCTCAAGACACCAAGGCAAGGCAGGGCTCCTCCTTATCAAGGGCTACACCTCCCATGGGGCTCATCCTGTCTGATGTGGAACTGTGGGAAGTGTGAAGAATACAAACACCTGGGTGTTAAGAGTTTTGCTTTGCTTTGTTTTGTTTTGGTACTGGGGGATCCAACTCACACCTCACACTTGCCAAGCAGGCAGCTGAGCTAAACCCCTGGCCCTGGGTGTTAAAGAGTTTTCTGGCACCATAGAGAAACAGAAGAAATTAAAAAATGCAAGGGACCACTTACTTGAGGACTTGGAGAGGAGAGGAGCCCACAACCTGCTGGGAGTTTGGCTTTCTCCTTCCAAACAGATGCAGAGGGGCAGAGGGTTATAGACAACCTCTGATCGGAAGCGGCACATGGGACAGGCATTGATGCTGCGTGAGGAACTGATTGGAATTGTCTTTGTGTACAAACAGGAAAGTAACAATTTGGGCAGAAGGGGAAGGAGGAGGGAGTGGCCGTCAGGGCAAACGCTCCCACCTGGCCTTCCGCCATGTTAGACCATCACCATAATTGTACAATAATTTATGTTAGGGCAAGAACCTTTCACTGGGGATGCTCAAAGGTTTACAGCAAAGGCCTGGAACAAGGATTCAAGAGCCCTTGTTTTTCCTTAAAGGGCCCAAAAGTAAGTATTTTAGGTTCAGTGGGCCAAACAGTCTCTACTGCAAGTCAACTCTGCTGAGGTACAACAAAGAAAGCCTTAGAAGACTGCAAACAGGTGTGGCTGTGTAGCAGTAACTTTGCATACTAAAAAGGTGTCAAGCTAGATAATCTCCACAGCTGCTCATCTCTACTGCAGACAAAGAAAGGCTGTTGGCCTTTCCCAGCACCTTTCCCAGCAAGCCTATTGGGTAAATCTCCACACGCTGGGGGATGGAAAGCACCATCAGACCTAGATACTACTTCCACCATTCCCACCACAAGGTTCCTCCCTTCCTCCAGGAAGGCGTCAGCTTATACGGGGAATGTGTAAGTGCTAGTCCTTTTCCTTTCCTAGCATTACCAGCCACTCGGGTCCCTACGCTCAGGCCTGTTTGCTTGCTGGCAACCAAATTAAAGGAGACTATTTATTTTGGCCAAGGGAAAAAGACCTAATTCAAACCTGGCCCTGAGGAGATGGTAGAGGCCATTTGCCTCAAATCACCATCTCTCTGTGCTTAGGTGTGTAAGGGTCTCTTATAGCAACTACAGAGGGCTGGAGCCATGCAATGAGACACACACAGCTCCTGCTTGTTTTACCCTCCTAGCCATCCTCCGCCTCCTCCCCTCCCTGTGGACAAGGAGGAAATGGAACAGCCCCTCAGCATCAGTATCTGGATATTCTGACCATTTATCTGGGCTGAGGAGAGGAGGAAATGTTTGTTCTGTACCCACCAGGAAGACGCTTAGACACTGCTTATCTCTAAAAGAAAAAGAAAAAAATTATTTTTAACACTTAGAAGTTTCATTTTAGGCTGGGCGTGATGGCACATGTCTGTAATCCCAGCACTCAGGAGGCTGTGGCAGAAGGATCACTGCAAGTTCAAGACCAGCCTGGGCTACAAAGTGAGCTCAAGGCTAGCCTGAACTGCATAGCAAGACCCTGTCTCAAAATAAATAAATACATACATACATACTAAGTAAACGTTTCATTTTGCCATGAGATTGCTCTAATTCCAGCTCTACTATGGACATAGTTGACAATGGTGGGCAAGGCTGGTTTAGGAATAATACTCACGATATATTAACTCACAGCACATGCTGAAAAATCAGGCCCCACTGGGGAATCTCCCCCTCCTCCCTCTAAACAAATATTCATTTATAATGTAAGGTTTACTGTTGTAAAACAACATGAATGAGCTTAATGCCACCACCACAGAACAATTAAAAATAGTTAAAATGGTATTTTGTTATGCATATTTTATCACAATAAAACAATGAGTTTTAAATTGCTTTTTAAAGGCAAAACATTAATAGTCACAAGGGGGGAAAATGGTGAATCTGAAGACTTGTTTTGAGACACAGTCTCACTATGTATTCAAGGTCTGCCTTGAACTTGTGATACTCCTGCCTCAGTCACCCAAATACTGGGATCACAAGTATATGCAATCACACCCAATTTAAGAACTGGCTAGTGAGGAGATCCAAATGGCAGAAATAAGCACCTTTTTCTAAACTTGGGAATGAAATGTAAAGGTAAGGGACCCAAAATCTCCAGCCCTTTTCCAAGGCCAAATAATCAAGCTCCTTGAATTTTCTTTATTGAAGTCTATGGATTTTGTACATGTCTCTCCTTTGATGCTTGAGCTTAAGCTAGCCCATAATACACTGTTTTACTACAAAGATAACTCAATAAAGCTGTCATAAAATGACAGGATTTTAGCTCTGAAAGGAAACCTGGAAGTTATAGTACCCAGCAGCTCTCCTCCTTTTTCTGCCACCTCAGACTTTATGGATGGTGTCCGCCACATGATGGATAACCTCAGATCCACACCCAGTGTGTACCTGCTCCACCTCCTTCCCTGCTAAGAAAGCATTCCACAAGGCGAGCAAGAGGAGCATTACTTCACGAATGACCGAGTCCAGGCTACTGTGCATTTTAAGTAAAGCATTAGCAAACTAAGATGCCATGTTTGTGTACTTGTGTGTACATACACAAACATACACCCACATACACAACAGCAAGAATGAGAAGTGATGTATAATACAACCTAACCAGAATCTCTAAAATGACCTATGGGCTTGGTATATATTCAGTTCTATGCTTTCATTCATATCACATAGATGGGGGACCTTAACAACAGCCCTGGAGTCCACATAGGCCTTTGTAAACTGAGTCAAAAGCTGGAAATGGCCACATAAGTACATTGTGAAAACCCAAGTCAAAGAGGGGAAAAAATTGAAGATCAAACAGCCTGTTCCTAGCTGTTTTCTAATGTTAATTGAGAACCTTAAACCACAGCTTTGCTTGCAAAAAGAGAACCAGACAAGGCGAACACAATACAATATGTTTATGAACTTCTCTAAAATAAAGATTTTTAGTTGCTCCTGACAAGAGCCATTTATTCAGTAGCCAAATGTGAGTAGTATATGTAATTCTATGCCCATCGTTCTGCCACATCTCTAACCCACCAAAATCAAGAACAAATAAAGGATTATTCTTGGAAAACCAAGTACTAAACAGAAACATTAGCCACCATTTCTCCCTTGTTTTTAAGACAGCCCTAAAGCAAGCTTGGTTGTCTTCCTACAAAAGTATTTCCCAAAGTGTGTTCATAGGTGTCAGTGAACCAGCTAAGCTTTTAAAACTCAGCCAAAATTAGACTGAACCGAACCCTATTATGTGACTTATCATTCAGTAAATATGCTTATGTTCACTACACAGCTCCAAAAAGATACGGCAGCAGGAATGTTTTCCAAGCTTACTAATGGTACCTTTCTTGGCAGTGTATCTTACAGGATTAGTATTCTGTGAAACCCACTTTGGGAAATACCATAGTAAAAATATGTTCAAGATAAGATTCTAGTTTTTGCAATATAGAGTTACTTATAAGCCTAGGACTCTAGATTTTAGCATGAGTTTCTTTTAGTTTCCTAGAATGAGGCAGTGTAAATATGAAGACCTACTTGGTCCATTATAACAAGTACCCAAGTAGTCACTAGCCAATTTAAATTTATTAAAATTAAATAACCTGAAAAATTCAGTTCCTCAAACATGCCAATCACATTGAAAGTGCTCAGTGGCTATTGTCCTGGATGGGATCATTTCCATCTCTGCAGAAGGATCCAGGGAGGATAGCTCTACACTAGAAAATAAGCTCCCTGTGTTCAAGGATGTGTCTGTAGTGTTTTCTACCGTATCTGCAGCTGCATCCAGCACAATGTTTTGAACATAGCATTTTTTTGAATAAATATTTGTTGAACGATAACAGCAAAAAAAAAAACTGAGTAAGACTTTCCCCTCCCAACTCTTGTCCTCAAATCTTTGGTGACCAACCGTGAAAGCCCACTGAGCAAAAGTACAGCACTATCTCCAGGAAACCAGCAATTACTGTACTGTAAAATTTATTCTTGACTTTTGCCCAATTCTAGTCCTAAAATTAAAAAACACAAACATGGATCCACTGCCATCAGGTATGACACAAGGACCTGCATCATAGCACAGTGCAAAACAATCATCATGCAAAAACCAACGTGCATTTTTTTATAGAACTTCCTGCAACATATTCCCACAATTCAAAAGTAAAAAAAGGGCTAGCTATGTAGCTCTGTAGTACAGTGCTTGTCTAGCACATGTCCTGGGTTCAATTCCCAGCACCACAAAAAAATAAGTAAAGTAATATGAAATGTTCCTTCCTGGCTGGTCCTAAGTGGGTAATTTGGTAGGTACCATGTGCAAACAACAGATCCAGTAGACTGATAAGAATCAGATCAATCAAAATGTCAAAATGTGTGGGAAGCGGGTGAGCCACAGCTGAGCCAAAGGCAAGCCATGTAAACAAGTTGTTAGGACCAAAGCAAGGCCCTGGTGTTCTTCCCTGACAGCTATAGCATAGATAGCTCTCAGCAAAACACTGAGACCTTGCACTTTCAGCCCCATCCCTCGTTTCCTTTTTTTTACAGTGTGTAAATAAAGAGGTGTACAGTGCTGCACTGTCACTGCTTCTCCATCACAAAGGTCAGGTCCAACCTGGTCCGAGCTTGCCTTTTAATATGTTTCTATAGTTTCTTAATCTCCTGCCCCCTCCACACTCAGGAGCCCACTCCCTATGCAGATCACAGCAAAAATGTGTAACCTTAACTAAGGCACATTTTTCACCTCTTGGAATCCAACACAATCACTACATTCACTAGAAAATACAAAAATAGTTAGGAAAATCATACAGAAATAAATTTAAAGACCATATTATGAATATTTGTGCTAGCTTTAACCCTTCAATGCCCAGTAATCTATTTTAGGAATGCCCACAACAATGAAACATAATAAAATGTGTTCTTTTCAAATTCTTGTTCCTTACATTTTTCTAGGTAACACATGGATTTCATCCAAAAGTTCAAAAACTTTCAATCTGCAACATAAGTGGATTAAAAAGAAGTATAGAAACACCCAGTTACCTTATAAACACTAACATATTTGAAACATTTGAGAAAATCTGTTCTATTAAATGGATACCTCAATTTATTAACTCTCAAGAGCTGTTGAAATACTGAGCATGACTTTGCTCCCAGGTTTTGTTTTCTATCTTAGTTGAGGTGTTTCAGAGAGATACTGTTAATTTTGTGTTTATAGTTGAAAATGTTGTATATGGCACTAATAGCCTTAAAAGTCTGTTAAGTTTAGGAGCTATGTGATATTAATGAATAAGTGACAATAACATAAAATGACTATTTTGTAAGCAAAATAACATCTACAAGTTGAATATAAAGTTCAAGAAACAGCTGGTCTTAAAATGTAGAATTTTATCTTTTTTTTTTTTTTTTTTGGTACTGGGGATCAAACTCATGACCTTGCGCTTGCCAGGCAGGCGCTTAATCCACTGAGCTAAATCTCCAGCCCCAAATGTAGAATTTTAATAAACTGAATAAAGGCTGAAAAAGTACAATTAACCGTAAATACCTAACCTTTAAGCTATCATTTTCAATCTTTCATTTTTGGTTTCAAAAAGACACCTTCCCATCACACACTATGTCTTACAGTCTGCAGCTCCTGAAGATGCTTCCATTCCCAAAATCGTAGGTTTTGCGCAGACTGTACCTTCTATCCAAGGAGTCCTGCCCAGTCCACTTGACAAGATTACCTTTCCTTGGACTCTATCTTCCTGCCCTGCCATAGATTCAGCCACTCCCTCTGTTACCTCTTACACAGATTGCTGTCACAGCCTTTATAACACTTTATCATCAGTGTAATAAGTCTGACACATCAATTACACTTACAGCAACCTTGACAGAAAAAAAAAAGATCAACACAGGTAAGTTCAGCTGGACTTCACTGCAAAATAAAAGAAACCAACCTGAACAAGCCTGAGCAAAAACAGGAGTAGCTGCACCTGGCCTAGGCACACACCTATAATCCCGGCACTCAGGGTGGCCAGACCACCAAAGGCTAAACTTGGCAATTCAGTGACTTAACAAGATGCTGTCTCCAAGTAAAAAGTCAAAAAGAGCTACCGATGTGGCTCAAAGCAGCTCATCTCAGCCAAAGGAGGTGACTATGCCTTATGGAGGGCCAGACTAAAGACTGGACATTCAACCAACAGACAGGAAGCGTACTCTTCCTCCATATCCAGTCTGTCTTTCCAGAAAAAAATGCACCTGTTCCAGTTCCTGAGGTGGCACCTTCTTGAGCTCCAGGAACATGCCCACCCTGATTGGATGTCTCTCCAATTTAAATTTCTCACATAGGATTTGATTGGGAGGCTCTGTCTAATCGTATCACCAAGGAATAACCCTGCTACCAAGAGCTCAAGATTGGCAGATCAAAATGTGTTTTCAAAACTATGTGCTGAATAAATAGCAAATCACTATTCTGGGCTCAGGCAAACATGGAAGTGGAACACAGGGAAAGCAAATCTGTTCTCCAAAACAGGCTGCATAGGAGGCCTGGTATAAAAGTACATTTCATAGGAAGATAATGGCACTGATATTGCAGACTGCAACCCATGAAGATGTCCACGTAGTTTCAGCTATTATATCTATCCCCTAATTTATTCCAGAGAGAAGTCAGACTTCTGGTGCTTTCCGGAAGAGTACCAAAATGAATGTGACTTTGAATGGCTAATCATCTGCAATGGATGCTCAAGAAATTTAAATGTAAAGGGTTTAACACACGGAGCATGAGGCTAGAGGATCACTGAGTTTGAGGTCAGCCTAAAGTATACAGCAAGATATACCTGTTGGGGCAGAGAACAAAAAAGGAGAAGATAAATGTGGTGGATTAACTAAGTCAACTTGTAACACCCAGCTGAACTGAATCAGTGTTTTTCTGGGTGTGGAAGGCCCACCTGAGGATTGTTGCCAACAGCATAAAAGGAGAACTGGTGGGGAAGATGGGTGCTGTTGATTCTCCTGGAGAAGCTTGTCACACTGGTTTTCCTGATATGAACATGGCTGTTCTCATCATATGAGGAGCTTTAGGTCCTGTCACTGAGGATAGCTGCAGTTCTCTTTAGAGGAGCTCTAGTCCTTACCTTAAGCATTGCTTCCTGGCTCCAGTGCAGATCCCTCCCTCAGCCTGCTGGAACAGATCCTTCATCCCACTAGAGCAGACTTTCTAGCTCCCACCACTGACCTTTGGGCCTTCGCAGTGCAGATTCTTGATGCAGACTTGCATGAGACATTGTCATGGGCTCTAGGCCTCCAGCTAGACTTGCAAGGGACACTGCAGTGGGACCCAGGACCTCAGCTGGATTCTTTGGATCTCTAGTGCATGAACAGATCTCTTAGACTCTTCCACATTTGACTGTTTGGGTGAATATTATAAAAATAACCCTGTAAGTTATGTGTCCTGTATTAAATCTGTTCCCTTGCAAACCCTGACTATACCAATGAAAATGGTGAAAGTATAGAAGCAATAAAAGGATGAATGAGTGCCAATAGTTTAAAGGAAAGAAAGCAAGAAAAAATGTATGAAGCAGGATTTTTAGGATAGAAAAACTATTCTGGTTTGTTGGTTTGTTTTTTGATGCCAGGAATCAAACTCGGGACCTTTCATTTGCCAGGCGCCTGTACCACTGAGCTACATCCCCCAGTCCTAGGAAAACTATTCTGGATGATATATCATGGTGATATGTGGCATGCATTTATCAAAACTTATAGAATTGTACATTACAAAGAATGAAACTTTAATGTGGGAAAATTTTAAAAGAAAATTATTTAGGACATTGGAAGTTCCCAGGAAAGAATCCAAATTACTTCAAGAGACTCTACTTATAGGCTGGGCATGGTGGCACATGCCTAATAAGTACAGCACTCTGAAAGGCTGAGGCAGGAGGATTGCAAATTTGAGCTCAACCTAGACAACACAGTGACTTATCAAGACCCTGACTAAAAAACTAAAAGAAAGCTGAGACAATAGCTCAGTATGACAGCCTTTCTTCCCAGTAGCACAGTGTGTGAGGGGAAGGGAAGGGCACAATGCCCAGTACCGCTCGCAAAAAAAGAATCTAATCTTTATAAATGTATAGAACAATCTCACTGAAGAAAATGGGGAAAAGGTGCAAACCGTAACTTAAGTAACTTTGGAAACAAGGGCAATCTGTCAGATTAAAAGCAGAAGGAATTTCACATAAGCATTGTCTGTAATTGATAAAATCATTTTCCAAGGGGACCTAGGTTAACAACTCTGATACTGCTTCACATGGGTTCCAAAACTCAGAAATTAAGTAAATGGGTGGGAGATGACAGAAACCAACTTTCTTCCTGTTGGTGTATGGGTAAAGAAGAGGAAGAAACTAGATTGATCCATGTGGTAATGCATTAGAGATGGAAACATCAAGCTGTTAAACATGAACTAAACTCAATACAGATACAGATGATTACACACAGAAATATTTATAAAAATATGTACACAGGCATACATACTTTTTTTCCTTCTGTCAATTAAGAGAACCTAAAAAAAGTGACACCCCATTATGAGTATATAAAATGCCCAGATCTTTCTTTCTAATACCATCTTCCAACAGAGAAATGGCAATTCCAAGAAATATATAAGCCAGAAATGTATTATAATTCAAAAATTAAGGAAATACAAAAAAAAAAAAAAAAAAAAAAAAAAAAAAAAAAAAAAAAAAAAAAAAAAAAAAAAAAAAAAAAAAAAAAAAAAAAAAAAAAAAAAAAAAAAAAGCACCCTGCAGAATGATGGTGGTATGTCAAGGTAACGCAGAAACAAAGTGAAAGAAGTCCCAGTGGCCAACAAAAATGATAATTTTGAGCAAAATAAATACAGGACTATAACAAAAAGTTAAAAAAAAAATACAATAGCACACTCCCCATTCATGGTTTCATCTTCCATAGTTTTGGAAGTTAACTGCAGTCCAAAATGGAAAATTCCAGAAATAAATTCTTAAACTTTAAACTGCACACCTACCACTACTGAGTAATATAATGAAATCTCACTCCGTCCTGCTCTGTCCTACCCCAAACATGAATTGTCCTTTTGTCCAGAATATCCACAGTGTATATGCTACCCACCTTTTAGTCACCTCACAGCTACCGAGGTTATCAGATCACTACCACAGTATTAACAATGCATAATACAGGGTTCATTACTATACCATGACTGAGACACCTACTTGGGGGGCCTGGAATATGTTCCTTTACTGTAGATAAAGAAGGACTGCTGTGCAAACTTTGCATGTATAAGGAGACAGTACTCTATACATGTTACCTTTTTTTTTTTTTTTTTTTTTTTTTTTGTACCAGAAATCAAACTCAGGGCCTTAGGCTTGCCAGGCAGGCATTGTGCTGCTAAGCTACATCTCCGGCCATGATTCTATATTGATATAAACAATAAATAATAAATGGAAAGAGACAAATCTCACAAGCAAAACTGCAAATAAATTATGTAAATACTCTGCCCTTGAGGACAAGCAAACCTCAGCACCCTTTAAGTGTGGGCTGGGCACAGAAACTTCCTTCCCAGCAGTACAGTGTGTGAGGGGAAGGGGCAAGGGGAAACCTAACCTCCTGAGGGAAAAACCTAAAATATGCTCCATCCCGGCAGGTAATTAAAGTTAACAACAGTGGTCCTAAATACTATAGATAAGGTGCACCTTTAACATCCACAATGACAATGCTACCTTATCTCCGTGATCCTGCTCTCCAAACCCATAGCATGAATTTAATCATAAGAAAAACATAAGGCAAATTCCAGTGAGGGCCCTCTTATAAGGACTCGACCAACCTTCAAGGTCATCTAAAACAGAAAAAGTCTGAGATAGTATCCCAGTCAGGAGGAACCTAAGAGAGACAGGACAGCTGGTATCTAAACAACACAGGATAAAAACTAAAGAACTTGGAGTAAACCACATCTTAGTGCATAATGAGGTATCAATGCTGCTTCATTAATTGTACCACATGTACCACGTTAATGTAAGAGGTTAATAACAGGGAAACGGTGGGCAGGGGAAGATGACGAGAACTCCGTAACATCCACTCAATCTTTCTGTAAATATGAAACTGTTCTGAGATAATATTCATCTCTTAATTTTCTGAGTGGAAGGAAAGAGAAGAAAGAGAGGACAAAGGCTTGAGGCACCTGCTTTCAGGGTGGGCCACAGGGAGCCGGTGCCCTGCTGATAGTCAGGCCTGTGTCCCAGCACTGTCTTCCGCTCAGGGCTGCACACCCATCTGGGCGAAACCTCCTTAGCTTTACGATGTTGCCATGGGCACTCGGCAACAGAAGCTATTTTTGAGGGGCACCAGGACTTTCCAAGAACACTGTTGAAGGGTGCTCTGAAGGTTTCACGGGGTATTAAAATCACTTGGGGCTTTAAAGGAGCAACTTAAAGATGAATGCGAACCCTCACTGGAACACTTCACAGAAAAGAACACGAGGCCAAGTCCAGGACCATAAAGGACTAAAAGAATTCTTTAGTTATCCGAGCCACCTGCCAAGGTAACCAATCTCCTCTTATTGAAAAGCCTGTAAAGGCACACAGCCAAATCCTACAAAAAGCTGGGCTGTCTGAAGGCTGTGAGAGAGGACACCACTAATTCTGATTAATTAACATTGCCCCTGGTTAACGTCTTGTCTCCCTGGCTCTCTTTAAAAGTCCAATTTCTACCCAAACACCAGTGTTCCACCTGACACTAATCACAATACAAGTGTTACTCTGAAAAGAGAAAGAACAAATAAACACCTTGGATGAAACGGGAAGAGACTGGGAATTGCAATGAGGAAATAAAAGTATCAAGTCAACCAAAACTTGACCTTCATTTTCTTCTTGTGTTTTTAAAAGGTAAAGATCTTCTTAAGCACACTTTTATTTTACCTTTTTTTAAACCTTGAAATTACGAAGCATATTTGCCCTTCATGGCTTTGGTTGGGGCAGTGAAAAAGCTGTCAGATATATGCCCCAAGACAAGGCGACAGCTGTCGCAGGTAGGTGGTGCCAACCCTCCACAGCAGGGGAATCTGGCTGCTGCACCTCCCTCTGAATTCCGTGAGATCCGTGGAGTGGATTCCAGACCTCCTGACAGACAGAAGAGCCGGCTTTACCCCTCTCTCACGGAAAATCCTAAATAACACTACTTCTGTGAGAGTGAAACACAAGCCCAACTGGAACAAAGAGATGTACTAAAAACAGCATCATTTAGCCCATTCCCAAAACCACCTTCACCAGAGCGAAGATGTAAAAACTACTTGAAGTATTTGATGAAAAAAAAAAAAGATACTGAATTCAGCTGGATCAGGAATTGGCAAACTTTTTCTTTAAAGGCCTAGAGAGTCAGATGGTATTTGTCATAACCTCTCAACTCTGCCCTGCCATGCTAAGACAGCTATAGGCAACACATGAATGAAGGATTATGGCTGTGTTCCAATAAAATTTTACTCACAAAAACAAGCAGAAAAGTAGATTTCATCTGCAAGATGTACTTTGCCAGTATCTAAATTAGGTAATTACTTTTTTTAAAAATTAAAATAGCCATCCATTTAAATTTCAATAACAGACTAAAATCTCATTTATTTGTAAGTCAGGAAGAAAATTAAAATAAATAGATTCTCCTTCACATGTTCCTTAAAGAAATTTAGTTGACAGTAACAAGCTTGTGAACAGTATGTACCTGGATATAATAAAGCAAAACCTAGCCAAGGACTACCTCTGGGGACTTGTTTTTTCTAAGAGGAAGTGCTTGGAAGAAATACACACCATATGTTAGAAACTAGAACTGCTCAAGGACCCAAAAGTTCATTTTTTTCTGTCACTCTTTCTAACACACTCTCCATGCTAGGGAACTTTTAGTTAGCTGTTATGTTGTCCAGAACAAGTTCAACTCTCATAAGGGGGCACAGAAGACTCTCCAGGACCCTGCAAACCAAACCTTACCCACCCATCTTCCATATTCCTGCCGACTCCCTGAATGACCTTCTGGCAACATAAAAGGACTTGCTGCACCTCAAACACATCATTTTCCCCCGAACTTTTAAGTCTCCAGGCTCTTAGCTGAGTGGACCACAGAATTTATCATTTAAAGCAGGGCATTTTGAGACAGAAATGAGTACTATTAATAATTCTAGGACATAAATAATTATGGAACAAGAAATATGATCCAAGACAAACCATAATGTAGAGTCATTTAGCCTTTATTCATGATGCTTCTTGGTTGGGACAATCACTGCAAACCAATTCTAATAAATGCCCACTCATCCATCAAGGTCCAGGTCAAATAGTTTACTCTTATTTTTGCTGACTCCTATTTGACAGAAGTAACCACTCCTTAATCTTTATTTCTATTTCAACCTAATATTTCATTTGTTTACATGTATGTTGCTCTAAAGGTAGGGATGCTGCCCCTTACTCTTGGATTTATGCTGGAGTTGGCTCACAGTTTGTGACTGACAATGTTTATACATTGTCTTATAATAACGAACTACTTATTTTCCCTCAAAAACCTTAGAATAGAATATACTGATTATTCTCAACCAAGGGTAGCTTTTTCTCCTCCTCCACCTCAAAGTGTATTTGCAAAATCTGGAGACATTTTGGTTGTTACAACTGGTAAGATGCCACTAGCACCTAATGGGCAGACAGACAGTGAGGTGCTGTGAGTAACCATCTACAGTTCACAGGACCATTACCCACAACAAAGAATTATCTAGCCCCACAATGGAAACAGTGCTAAGGTTGAGAAACCCTGGAAAAGACATAGAACTTCAACTCACTTCCTCACAGAATTATTTTAAACTCTGGAATATGGAGTCAGGAAGTCATGAAAATTTTTAGCACATATGCATAAACATATTCAGAAAACAAATACTCTTGAGATGTAGAGTAATGTAAGACAAGTAAAAATGGTGCAGACTTCTTGGACAGATTCATTCATTGTTCTGAAAAGCAGTGACGATACACATGCCAGGCAGAGTACTTTGAATGCTACTCTCATGAAAAGATTATTAATTCAGTATATGAACAATACAGCACCTACACAGCAGAAATAATTACATAAGCAGAACTTTCTCAACCAAGTACAAAATCAAAAGGAAAGGAAAAGCTGTAAACTCTGGCTCCTTCTCAAGTCAATGACATTTGGAATCTAAAGTAGATTAAAATTTTATTCATTACAAAAGTTGAGTTTTTCAACTATCTTTCTCTCGTTGCTGGGTCAAAAAATACCTGACGCCAAAGTTAAGGAAGGGAAGATTTATTTAGTCCACGGTTTGTGGAGGTTTCAGTCCAGAGTCAGCCCACTCCAAGGCAAGATGGCAAGGCACAGGGGCAACAGTTTAAGGCAGCAGAAGACAGCAAAAGCAACAAGAGCAAACAAAATTAAGGGAGAAGAGCAAGCCTCTTATATTGTAAGCAGGCTACCAGCCCTGGGGCAGGCATAGCACTCACACCTCCTCAGTGCATTCCTCTTGTACAGGCTCAGGATGTTTACAAAGTGAGGACCCTGGTCCCCTGCTGAATCACTTAAATTTCTAAACTTCTCCAGTTGAGACAATAAACAACAACCTAAAACAGTCAGGGCATGTCCTTTATGCCCTAGAATGTAGAATCACTGGAGTTACTTAATTAAGCTTTTAGACTTCTCAAGTTGACATAACGTATCAATCATTATACATCTTGAGACTCAGAATGTTTTATATTATATAAAAGAAACTCCAGAGGACACTTTCAACCATATAACCTTATAAAATTAATGTATGAGGAAAAACCTGGCCATCACCTATGTAATGGTTTTCATTAGAACAACTCTTATACTTCATCAGTAGCAAAAATCTACACTCTGTAACATTTGCTTGGTAAATTTTCTATGTAACTGAGTCTGAAATATTTCCTATACCTTCCTCCTTTCATGAACACAGCCTTCATAAATTTACCTTCCCTGGATGCCCAGGTTCACCTTAACATTTTTAATATTGTACTATAATGATGAAATGTCCATAACCCATTAAAGAGACTCAGGCTTCCTTCTTGCTAACAGTCCCCTCCATGGCCGGTTTCTGGACATCTGTTTTCTTACTAAAATTTTTCAGGGTCACCCACTAAGCTGGAAGGATGATTGCTTACTGCAGCCAGTACACTTATCGCTGGACTTTGTTTCTAGTTTCCAGGTTGTGGGCACTTTAAGAGGCAGATGTGGAGTGGGGTCTTCCAGTCACTGCAGGCATGCCCTTGAAGGGCACAGCAGGACCTGGCCCCTTCTTTTTCTCTTGCCCACCACAAGGTAAATGGCTTTGCTCTACCACACAGTCCTTGCCATGATGTGTTGCCTCACCACAAGCCAAAAAACAGTGAAGCCAACTGATGGAAACTGTAGAGAGGCCACACTGACTCCATTTTGTCTGGGACATATGCGGTTGACAGTGTTTTGGGAGAAAGTGCAGGCTTTGAAACATTCCCCCACACACAAGGTAAAAACATGAGGTCCCATAAGGACAAGAAGCAAACAAGTTACGTAATCTAAGCATGCACAATTTGAGTTTTTTGTTCTTCATCTCAATAAAAGCTGTTTGCTTATGCTGGCTCAGTGGCAGCCATTTTGCTGACACTTAGTTTATTTTCCCTTTGTTTGCAGAACCCCAACAAGAAACCTCCAAAATTTGAGGCCAAAATAAACCTATTCTCTTTGTAAGTTGAATACCTCAGGTTTTTTGTTACAGTAACAGAAAGCTGACTAATAAAATTGGAAAAGGAGCTAAATGAATGAATTCTACAAGGCAAAAAGCTTTGGAGTGAATTCTCATTTCACATGTGTTGCAGTTCTCACCCCATGCCCTAAACCTTGCAGTCAGGATCAGGAAGGACCCCATATAGCTAAGCAGGAAGAAGTAATTTTTTTTAAAGGTACAAACAGATAGGTTGCATAGTAAGAATAAAGAAAAAGAACACAAAGAAAATTAAACAGGCTGCAATCAGTAAAAAAAAAAAAGGGTCATTAAACTCCCAGGAGTTTAATTTAGGGTAGTTACACTTGCAACAATCACCTTCTACTCCTAAAGTGCAAATAGCTTTAAGAAAAATAACTGACATTTGCAGATATTATTTAAAACTTTACAGAAAATGAGCACTTAGGTACTTACAAAACTTTAATTCAGAAGTATTGATTTAAAAAAGAAAAAAAACAAGAAACCCATAACCAAAACATCCTGTCCATTTAGCTTCTATCTTAACCTGCCTACAAAAAATAAATAAATAAATAAATAAATAAATAAAACCACTAATTGAGTTTCAAGAATGACTCATATTTGTACTTCAAGGTGACTTTCAAACTTTATCTACATGCTCCTGGACAATAACTATTGTGTGTGCTACACCCTCCTCACTTTTACCCCATAGCAGACAATGCTTCCAGGCATCGACCTCAGATTTGCACTGGGAATGCCCTGATTGCACAGTCACCTTGGTTTCACCTCATCTGAACCAGAAATTTAATATGAAGCTACCAGAAAAGTGCACCAAGGAAGGTAGAAATATAAAACTCACTACCCAAAATGAATCTATTGCTGGGTCTGTGTTTAATAAATATTGGTAGCATTTTTTTAAATTTTTTATTTAAAGGGATAAAACAGAAAAAGGAGAGAAATATTACAGAATTTCAAAAAAAAACATAAACAGTAAGAAATCACTAGCTGATAAATTACATATTGCTCTTTTAAAAATAGTTGTTCAAGTTACAAAATTAAAGCACACAAAATGGACACTCAAGTAGTGAGACTGAAAACAAATCTGTTCAACAATCAAACAAGAACTAAGAAATATGGGTAACAATCCTGCACATATAAATATACATGCAGTTATATCTTTTATGGCACTTCCTATTTTCTCTTTTTTACAATAGCAATTATACATTTTTTAATTAAGGAGAGAAAAAAACAGGAAAATGGTAGAAATATTACAGAATTTCAAGAAAAGAAGATAAACAGAAATCACCAGTTGATACATTACATGTTCTTTTAGAAATAGCTATTCAAGTTACAGAATTAAAGCACACAAAGTGGACACTAAAGCAGTGAGAGTGCAAACGGATCTGTTCAACAATCCAACAAGAACCTAGAAATATGGTCATCAATCCCACACATTATTGGTAGCATTTGACCAAAGACTTCAATTACACAATAAATAGTAGCACAGATACCCGGCCCTGAACTCTCCCAGCCTGCATCTTATTCACATCAATCCAAGATGAAAACTCTTTCAGAGGGTAGCTGCCCAGGCACTGAAAAGCATCCAAGAACACTCAACATCCATTCTTGGGAGAAGAAAAAAATAATACAGTTGGTCAGAAAGTCTACTCAGAAAAAAAGTAAGACTGTCATCTGTCACCTGCATATTTTAAACATGGTCTTGGAGAGTTTGGTCAATATAATTAGAGAAAATAGAAAATAGGATGGTTAAGTATAGATGAAATAATTTATTATGAAGTATAATTAAGGAAAAGGTCATTAATGATAGCAACAAAGTAAAAAATCTGGCAATAAATTTAGCAAGACATGTGCAAGTCTTACATAAGTAAAACTTTTCAAAAAACATTCCAAGGCATCATCAAACATGACTGCAATGACAAGAAACATACTATGTCCTTGGGAATTTTACATCATCAAGATATTAATTTCCCATAAATTAATCTAGAAGTTCATTATTATTTCAATAAAAGTAGTGAAATATCTGGTGGAGGGGAGTTGCAGTAAATGAATATTCTGAAATTCATATGGGAAAGTTTACAGAGAACAATAGCTAAGAAAATTCTGAAAACAGAGGTAATAAACAGAAAGGGACTCTAACCCAAATATTCAACTATGTAGCTACAACCATAGACACAGTATGTATTTAGCACATGAACTATGAATCAGATTAATAGAGAACAGGCAGTCCAGACACAGCCAAATGCATGTAAAATTCAGAGTATCACAGAAGTAGCAGATCAAGGCTGATGCAATAAGTGATGCAGTGTTAACCGTGGAGTCACCTAAAATAAAAGCTATGCACATATTTCTTATCTAACAATATCAAGTGTAACGCTAGAATAAATTAGAAAAGTGAATCAAAAGCTTAAACATTGAAAAATAAAAGTACCCAAGATATGTCACATACTTTCTTCTAATGAACCTGAAGTAAAGACGGTTTTTTTTTAACTGGGACAGTCTTACAAATATGAGTGCCCAGAAATTAAAAGTTGTGTATGAGTATTAAAAGGCCCACTAAAAGCAAAAACTAAAACAAACCATGAAACGTGAAAAATATTTGCAACCACTATCACAGATAAAAGACAAATTTATTTACTATATAGTGTCTACAAATTAAGCAAAAACCTAACATAAAAATGGTCAAGTAATAAAGATAGTTTGCAAATAAGAAAACAAAAATTGCCCTTCAATATATAAGAAGTGCTGAGTGGAATAATAAATTTATGAAGTTCTTTTTTAAAGAAGCAAAAATCTTCCCAGATGAGATAAAGAGATAAAGACAGAAGAAAAACACAAAAATTGAAAACCTTAATTCCATGGTCAAAAAACACGAGCAAGTTCATACTTACAGGAAAACGGGCTACCTACATAACTCCTATTCATGCTCTTTAAAGATGCATTTTCCAAAGCCTCTTCTGTGCAAAGGAAGGGAGTAGATGGCTAAAATAAGTGCAATTACTGCTTACTACATGACCCTGGTATGTTAGGATTGTACCTGGCTCCATGTAACAGAGAAACTAAACTACAATGAATTAATCAATTAGGGCTTGTTTTTTCTACTACAACAGACCCACGATGGATAGTCCAAAGCTGGTAGTTTCGTGAAGCCTTCCTTCCATATTTTTTATTTGCATATCTCTATGCCTGTGGCTTTTGTTCCTTCAGACAGGAGGACAGCAGATGGGGCAATGGCAAAGGTATATGTCCGCCTCACTTGATCCTGTTAATCAAAGGACTAAGGGCTGTCCTGGAAGCCCCCGGCCTGCAGGGACTTCTTACATCTGTCTCATCAGCTAGTACCAGGCCACCTCTGGTGGTAACAGAGTAGGAGACAAAAAATTTTAACAGAGCAAAATAAGAATTCCATTACAAAAGAAAAGGTGTTGGGTTAGCAATTCAAAAGGTCTGTCTCATTTGTCGTAGACATTTCAAATGCCTTTTTGATGTGGAAGGTTCAGAGAAACAGTGCAGTTAAATAAGCCTGTTCAAGTTTCTCTAACAGTCTTTCTCAAACTTAATCTCAGCACAAAATTATTTCCTTTAACAGCCTGCTGAAATAGCATTCAGTTCACTATGCACCTTGGGAAATGCTGCTCTGGGTACTCAAAGAAGAAAAAAAATCTACTCTTAGGTGAGGATTTGTTTTCTTACTTAGAAAGGCAAAGGGATACACTGCACTGAAGCAGAATTCTGGAAATAAAATTACTGAAATGATCATATTCTACAAGCAGGATCTGATGTGTTTCCTCTTGTTATGTGTACTCTCGTGTCTGATGCAAAACTCTTTCTCTTCCCTCTTTATGATGCCACAGCTCAATTCCTCCTAATGTCCCCTCTGAACTCTACAACTCTCACTTCTGCAACAAATTGTCCTCAGTGCTCACAATGCAGCCAGCCCTGTCCCACCCAGGGTCTCTCCAGTAATCTACTCACCCTCCGTCCTGTCCCACACGCACTAACTCATTTCATCTCCTGTTTTCTTACTAACTCATTTCATCTCCTGTTTTCTTACTATCCCACCAAAAGTTTGGGGCTTAGCATTTACTTACTGAGTCGGTCTTTTCCATGTATTTTATATTCAATCTGCACAAAAAAACCACCCTCATATAGGTTGCTGTTAATTAAAGGCTGTAACAGATTCTAGAATTACATCCAAGAAGAAATGTTCTGTTTTAGAAAAGAGGGGGGAAAAAAAATCACAACACAATTTTTCATTCTGATTCTAAAGCTTTCAAATGAAAGGCATTCATCAAAGGTGTTCCATTAAAATATCCATCTTTTAATTCATTTTGATAGCTAAAAGGGAGGGATAAATTATAATGTTCATATTTCTGTGGCACACACATGCCCTTCAGCCAAAAAAAAACAAAAAAAACAAAAAAAAACCAATGGCTCTCTGTTTTGGAAGAACAGTAAGAAAATGCCACATTTTATTGCTGAAGAAAAAAATAGGTCAAATATATAAAACTTTCATGAAAAAGCAACACTTCATTTAAGTCATTAAAGAAAAGTATGTTTAAACTCCCCAGTGGAATTCCATGCTCTGTACTGTGAAAGGTCATTCACCGCTGACTTTCAAGACCCAGGTGTGGCTCATTGCCCTACTTAATGAAGACTCTAAACGAAACTTAGCCCCAAAGACTTCTTACTCTGCTATCCAAAAACTAAGAAAAGAGCCACTGAGACTATTCACTCCTCCAGCAAAGGGGCCTCTAGGAAGTCAAAGGAACATAAAACTTGCTGGTGTCACAATCCTCCAATCTCTTGCAAGGCTGCAATCACTCAACCCAGAGAAGGCACAGCCAACTTGCCCCAAAACAGAAATTTGTTCAGCATCACATTAGGTCCAGCAGAAGGCTTTCCAAATTTCTTCCAGAGAAAAGACCAGATGCTCCCAATCCCCAGGCCAACTAACCCCTCAGCTACTCAATCCCATTAGCCTCCCAGCCTGTCCAAAGGTTAAACCCCTCCTGCCCCAGCTCTTTCTCACACCCACCCTCCTGAACACTCCTCTGATCCCAAACCCCTACACCTTACTGCTGTGTCCTCTGAAGCCACATTCCACCTCCCTTCCTGTCTTGGCCAACACCTGGTGGGAACACAAGGCAGCAGCTTCTCATTCCTCAAAGCTGGTTCCAAAATCAGATGCTCCTCCACTCTTGGGTGGAAAATCCTCTCCCTGTGCCAGTCATTCTGTGTTATTCCCTGAAGACCCTTATCCCCAGCTCAGCTCTCCCAGATCACCAAGTCTGGTGGTCAAGCCTAGGTGACCTTAGAATCCAGCAAGCACAATGCCTACTTATTCCCTGGGCTTCATTCTGTAGCCGACTTCCCTGTCACTGTCTTCTTTCCAAATATGTGACCTGGGTTTTCCCACCATTCAGCACTGCCCACCTCTGACAGCACCTCCACGTCTGTCTCCTCACTTTCCTTCCATATCCACGGAAGGAATCCGTGTCCTCTCTCCCATCCACTGAAGACAGGTCCTGCCCTGCTTCCCATCTCAAGCCAACATGCACCTCTGCTTAGAGTTGCATCCTTGGCCAACTTCCCTGCACCAAGTTAACTCAAGCCCTCACACTTTCCCCTCTGCTAACAACCTCTCATCATCATTTTTACATGCCAAGAATTGCCCATCTTAAAAAAAAAAAAAGGAAAATCCTCTTCCAAACCTAAGACCTGCTTTAGCTATTAACTACTGTTTCACAGTCCAGCCCCTGAGGGCATTCTTCCCACCTTTAGCCCACTCCACCAACCCTGGTTTCCTTCGGAGACCTCCAGTGAAAGTCCTTAACTGCAGCCTCTCACACACCTCATTAAATGCCAGTCTGGACCATCAAAAGTGTCTCCAGGCACTGCCCAATGTCACCCTGCCAGGGGAGCGGGGTCATCCCCAGTAGAGAACCATTGACTCAAAAGTTTGCAACCATTATACTCTTTTGAAAAACCTAACTACCAGAGTAGATATGCTAAAAAAGAATACAACTTTTTTATGAAACTTTTGTTTCATGTCTCATGTGTATTTGTAGCCAAGCATACATAAATACATTCCAAAGCAAAATCTTTCTTGCTGTGAGTCAAAAGAAAACATTGTTGAGAAGGCTGTCCTCAGCTCCCTCCCACTTTAAATCATTCACAAAAAGATACACAGTGAATACCCTATACTCAGAACCAGCTGGGAAAACAAAGCCATCCCAACCAGAAGACCGACCTCCTTGGTGGCCACCCTCCCACACTCAGAGGAAATCACAAATCTAATCTAGTACCTCCTCCCTTTTCTTCTTGCATGGGAGTCTCCTACTATCTATATTAGTCTGTTCAGTCGGCCACATTTTAAGAGTGTCCCGTTACTCATAATCTGCGGTTTGCTTTTATGTTTGTGAGATTCACCCATGCAGAGAATATGCTGTCCTGGTGTATTTGTTTTCACCACTGTGTAATAGTTTGTTTAATGACAACCCCACAATTTATCCTTTGTTATTCGTCTATTGATGGACACTTCCTCGATCTCCATGTTTGTGTGCACATAAAACAATGCTGCTGTAAACCCTTCTGGTGAAATGTGATCTCGCTCTGTCTGGATAGCTCTGAGGGATACAATCACTGTCCTCCTATACAGTATACTTATTATGGAAGTTATCACATATAACACTTTTTTATATCAGTTGTGCCCATTTTCCTTCTATCAGCAGTGTATCAGTCACCCACTGCATCACATCTTTGCCATCACTTGTGGACAAATTTTTTTTTTTTTTTGTCACACTGCTGTTAGAGCATTAATAGCATTTTCTGGAAGTTGACATATCTTGATGAATTTAACGATTGTTTGTGTTTACCCCTCCCTGAGAAGCCTTGTTTTATCCTTTGTCCATTTTCTGTTAGATTGTTTATCTTTGCCTTAGTGACTTTTGGCAGTATATTAAAACCTCGAAAACCAAATGCTGCATCAATCCTGATGTGTGCTAAGGGTCTCCTCCTAGTCTGTGCTTTGTTCTTCCCTTCTTGGTGGTCTCCTCTGATCCCACGACCTCTCTTTCCTCCTCTATGGTGACCACTGCCTGCTCTATTACCTCCGGATCACATCCTCTCTCTTGTGGCCTCCTGTCTCCTGACACACACCCCCACCCCCTTGTCTGCAAGCATCTCAAACTCAACTTGTCCCAAACTAAAGCCTTACTACCAGCCCCCTCAACCCTGCACAAGGGGAAAACATGACTACTCATGCTCAGATCCAGTAATTTCTTTCCTTCTCATTTCCACTTCATCCATTACCTACTCCTGTCAAGCCAACTTCCTGAATACAAGGATTTCTTCCTGCCTTCCTCCAGTGTTCTCTTAAGCTGAACACTGACTTCTTTCTCTTGGATTATGCATCATGCTGTGGCCTGTCCTACAATTCTAATATAGTCTGCAAAAGACAACCACACCTAGCAATCCCACTATTAAGTATTTACTGAAGAGAAATAAAAATGCATGTCCACGAGAAATACTAGTAGAAGTATAGTGGTGCCCTTGGGAGGCTGCAGCAGGAGGATAGGAACTCAAGGCCAGCCTGGGATACAGGGGTGAGGTCAAGGCTGCACAGTGAGGCCTTACCTCAAAACACAAAACAGAAAAAAAGAATGTTCTTTATTATCAATGATAGCAAAGCCAAAAGCTAGAAAAAATCCAAATGTCTAACATTGGAAGATGGGTTACACTTCACATCCCAGCCAATACTAATACTATTTGCTAAATGCAACAAGGTACACACGTTTCAAATTAGGTTGATTGAAAATGAACCAGACACAATGCAATGCCTGTGCAAGACACCATTTATAGGACATTCCAGAAAGGCAAACATGATGCACATCAGGCAATGGCTGCAGGAAGGCAGGATGGGCTGACTGAATACAAACAGGAATTGTCTGGGGTAATGGAAATGTCATGAATCTGGTCTGGCATGGTGACAATGTGAATGTATATGCAGTTGTCAAGTTCATTTCCCGGCTAAATTTTCTTCTGAGAGCTCCATGACTTCATGTCAAAGATGTTTAGAATGCCCTTCCCATTTCCCTACCCAACGTCCAATCTCACTCTTTTCCCCCCTCACTTTCCCTCACAGGTGACAGTGGTCTCCCACTGGTTTCCATGCTTCATTTGTATCTGTGGCCATAGATCATGCTTCACTATTAGCCCCTCTGCTTAGACAGCCCCATATCCCTTACATGGCCATGCCCTACTGTCTTTAAGGCTCAGGTAGATGTCACTCCTCCATAAAGTCTCCACATGCCCCAAAAGAACACAGGTGTCCCTGTGAGCGCCAACTTGCTGTGTTTACTGACTTCACAACCCCTTTAACTCTGAAATGCCCGTGTCCACCTGCCTCACTAGAATTTAAACTCCCTGAGGACAGGATCTATAAATTACTCCCAGCTGGGTGTGCCAGAGCTAGGAAATGGTACTCTATACAATTAACAGTCATTCAATAGTGAGAGAAGTATTCAGAAAACATGTTTTCCTCAGACTAATATCCAGAATATATAAAGAACTAAACACACACACACACACAGACACACACACACCATTCTTCTCAGGCTAAACACAGAGGGATGGACATTTACAATATCGCTGCTTAAGAAAATAGCTTCAAAAGAAAAAGGTAAATAGTTCATATTTATTACTTTAATAACCACACAGCCACAAGAGACTGCTGAATCAAGATCCACTGCAAACAAAAAAGAACAAGAAAAGTAGATTCTGCTCATTCTTACTCCAAAAGCTGAGATAAAAGGAAAATGGAAGTTATCTTGGATTAAATAAATCTCAGAGAAGGCACACTGAGCAAAGAGAAGGCTCTTGAAGGATATAAAAGCGGTCACGTTTTCAGTTGATTTAAGGAGACCCGAGGGTTAGTACAACAGACCTCCCTCACTGTAAATTCCAACAGAATCATCCAGGAGCCAAACAGTGATTGAGAAACGAACCAAAATTCCAAAAGCATCAAGTCTAGACACCTCAAACTCCCAGGAAACAGATTTGGCTGCTTGCCTCTTGCCAAGATCCCTGCTGACCCCAATTTTTTGCTTCCCATTATGATTTTTGGATGGATTGTTAAGAAGCAACTTTAAGAGAAGCAGCCTCAGCTACCTGCCATTGTTCCCATCTCAGAGGGGCACCTGCTCGGTAGAAAATTAACCAACCAGTATAAAACTGCAAATGAAATGAATTCCTTAAATATCAGGAAGCAGAGAATATAAGTAAAGATCTTTTAGCGCTTCTGGCTGCCAAATGAATCTCCAAAGGGGAGGAAAAATTAACTCTGGCTGTATTTCTGGAAGTGCTATCTGATTTGCCAGAATATATTTAACACTCCAGAACTATTTCAGTGCAGCTCATTACCAAGTCTTCTTCTCTTCCTTCTCTCTGCTCCCCATCCAAAACTCAGTGCCTGCCCCAATACTGAAAGGTGGATTCTCTCCCCATTAAGCATGTTTTAAACCACAGAGATGTTTCATCAGCTCCTGCTCATCATCCGTATCCAGGCCTGGCATCTGAAGCCTTCACAAGGCAAACGCATTTACTCCAGGTCCATTTACAGGGGTCAAAGAGAATAGCAAAAGTGGAGAGAAAATGAACCAGAAAGTAAAAACCGCTTTCATTCAAAACACAGTGAGAAAAAAACACACAGTTCAGCTAATTAACACTATTTTGTTTTCTTTTTCCTATGATGTAGTGTACTATGACACATTTGTCATTAGCCATTTTAAAGTGTATGGTTCAATGCACTGGTTATACTGATGGCTGTTGTGCAACCACTATAGGCTTCAGTTTCAAATTTTCATATCCCTAAAGAAATTTTGTAACTAGTAAGCTAGAGGCACGCACTGGCCCTCCAGCAGCCATTGGTACCCTCTGGACATCTATGCAATGACCTGTTCTAGATATTTCATGGAAGTGAAATCAGGATTTGCTCTTTTTGTACCTGGTTTGTGTAATGTTTTCAAGGTTCATCCGTGTGGCTGATGCATCAGAACTTCATCCCCTTTTAAAGAATAAATAATAGCCCACATTTATACACTACACTATGTTTATCTAGCCATCTGTTCAGAAACACTTGGGTTGATCCCCCTCGTTGGATAGGGCCAATGATGTTGGAATGAATATTGTTGTATAAGCATCTGTTTGGGTCTCTGTTCTCAATTCCATTGAGTGTATACATAGGAGTGAATTGTTGAGTTATATACATTTACCAACTACAAAATAATTATAACAGTCAATGCAATGCACCATTAACACTTTAGAATATTTCCTTAAAATCTTACTGTGTAGTTATGCACATTCACAAAGATAGGCATTCATGGCTATTTTAACTAAACTACTTTTTTTTCACTTAACAAGTCACAGATCTTCAGAGATCTGAATTGTTTTTCTTAGTAGACAGTGTATAACTTCATTAACCATTTCCTTATTTAGGCTGTTCTCTAGTTTTCATGGTCACAAATAACAAAGCAATGAGCTTCTTCACACATTATTTCTTGAGCATCTCTCTGATTACCGTGTTAGGTGGGATTTTCTAGTACAAGTACAATCACTAGGTTAAACAGCAGACATTCTCTGGCTGTTGATAAAGATTATGCATTTGTCTTCCATAAAAGTCATACACACCTTCTTTCCTACCAGCTATGTTAAACAACTTTTCATATTTTAGAATGTTACATTATTTTAGAATTCTAAAAGATTCTAAAATAATGTAACATAAAAGAAATGCTTGAAAAATGCTAACTCATGTGGTAACAATTTTCTTTTCCATTAAAGATATGACAGGTTAGATGACCTGAAGTGTTTGAGGCATTTGAGAAAATGTCAAGTTCTCAAACAGTGATCCATACTTGAAACTGATAGACCTGCTACTGCATTAGCATATTTAACATGTAGGCATATGGAAGAAAGATCTATATAAAACCACTACTGTTCCAATGACAGCCCAAGCCCAAGTTTTCCTATTATCATTTTCATCTAAGCCTGCAAGAACTAAACAACAACTAATATCCAAACTGTATTTACTTAGGAAAGATCCAGTGCTTTGGTTTCAATAGAAAGGACAAATCTACTCTCTATAATTTTACCAAGAAACACTTTTTAATAGTGATTTAACAAACAAACAAAACAAGCCATATCTATGGCTCTGATGTCACGTTTGAAACACCCTCCCCTGTAGCAGTAAATTCATGATACAGTCACAAAAGTCACTCTGGAAGGAGGGAGTCATCTACACTTCTCTCCTTCCTTGCCCAACAAGGTGTCACATTCCTGCCAAGAGTTGTGTTCCATGGTCAGTGTACCTAGCCTCAGCAATCACAGTCACTACAAACATGTGCAGGGGATGCCACATAGACCAGAAGCTTCAAAATGACAGTTGATAGGTGACATAGGGATTAGTTTGGGTTGTTTTCTACTTATTTGCTTCTTTGACCTTTTTAAAAATTTTGAAACAGTTGCCAACCTTTAAAAGTTGAGTTAGCTTTCTATAAAAACCCCCAGGTCTGGTTCTTTTTGTCACACTGGGCTCATGTCCACCACTCGGAACTGCAGGCCCACACAGAAGCAGCTGACCCATGAGATGAGGCTGCACACTCCTGTCCCTACCTGCTCCGTGAGGAGGACACGGGGAGGTGGGCAACAGCACTTGGCCGGTGGGCTGGGACTGTTTTCCCGACACCTCTGTTTCTGTGACAGGCCTGAGCTCACACTATTTTTAACTTGTGACCCCTGGCCTGAAAGGCATAACGTGTTCTGCACAGAATTGCAGGTGGTAGGCAAACGTCTGCAGAACCTATTGTGACTAATAAAACTCAAAGTACTTAAAAAGCATGAATGGTGGAACCCAGGAGGCTGCACAAAGGAGCAATTCGCCCGCCCTGTTGGTAAGCGCCTTCCTCCGGCATGAGCCAGAAGGAGACCCACCAGTGTGCGGGCTTGGAATCAAACATCCCAACCACCACCCCACCCCCCATTTACATGTGGGGACAGAGGCCTGAACATCTCTTGGCAGGATGACTGTATGCAATATAGCAAATATGGGGGGTCTCCTCTATCTTCTCTTTGAAAGCAAGTGTTGTTTTCAGTTTTGTTTCATTATGATTAATTGATTTACTCCATTCTATTCAATATTCTCTTTCGATTGATTTTATAATGTTCTGTCTTTGGTTTGATTTTGCTATACCTAATTGACTAGACTACTACTGTGAAGATAATGAGATATACTATGGCACCTATTACTGTTATCCAGGTAACCTGCTATGAAGTTCTGTACCAAATTCACAGCACTGTCTCAGTTGGCTTTGTTCTGTCTTGTTCTGTTATATTTCTACTACCTTCAAAATAAAAAATAAATAAATAAAAAGTAAATAACAACAACAAAACATAATAGTAAAGTACTGAGCAAGCTGAAACGTGATATAACTAAACAGATAATGGACATAAAAGCAAAAGGAGAAAAAGAAAGGGCTCTAAAGGATATAACTGCATGTATGTTTAAGTGTGTAGGATTGATAACCATGTTACTAAGTTTTTGTTGGATCATTGAACAGAACTGTTTGCAGCCTCACTGTTTGAATGTCCACTTTGTATGCTTTAATTTTGTAACTTGAACAACTATATCTAAGAAGATAGTATGTAATTTATCAACTAGTGATTTCTTACTTTTTTTTTTGAAATTCTGTAATGTTTTTTCCCTTTTTTCTATTTTGCTTTTTTTCTCCTTAAATAAAATTTTTTAAAAAAGGAATTCGATCCCTGTAAAACAAAATCAGCTGTAATTAAAGACCTTTTCTAGTTTTAAAAAAAAAAGTATAAATGAAGTCAGAGTACCTTTTACATTTCCACTATGGATTTAACATTACTAAATACTATTACATGGTGAACTCTACTTTCTTGAAACTAACAATGAAGATTAGAAACTGCTGGCAACCTTTTCAAGGTTTTTTCTCTTTACTTCCTGACTGCAAACTCATCACCACTTTGTACTACTGAAGTGATAGCAGGACAGACTGCCCAGTGCTCATAGTCAGATGGAAGGAGCAGTGGGCTTAGAGAGCTACGGTGGTGGCTGGGCAGGAAGGTGGGGACAGAACCATCTGGGGAGCGGCACAACAGCTATCAGGTGGAGACCCTGGAAGCTTTGTCAAACGACACGGTATCTGCTGAGGGAAGGAAATAGAGAACCAGGGTTAGAGACAAAGGCAGTCAATGTAGCAGGGCTTTGGTCCCACTTCTCTTGAGCTTGCCTGAATGGGAGGTGATGAGAGTCACCTAAGAGTTCTGAGGATCACATGCTTTATGGAACTCTGTGGAGACAGCGCAGAAGTGACCTAGAAGAGGAGGAGGCTGGGCTCAGGAAAGACAGTCATTAGATGACTGGGGCAGTATAGGCCGGAAGCAGTAAGAATCAAAACAAAGGTATGGCAGGAGGAAGCAGAAAGGCAATGGTGGCTCAGTGACTGGTCAGTTATGGGACAGAAAATGTGATGGAGCAGGAATTCAAATAATTCACAAAATGTCTACATCTTCCACTGGTAGATCCTGGCCACCCTAGGTGTGTGGCCCACCACCAAAGCTCAGATGCCAACTTCTGCCCCCAGCTTAGCAGCTGGCATCACCAAGAATAAGAAATGGAACTGTTAGCCTCCTTACAAAAGCAGAAGCAACCAGCCTCTAACTCACAGCCGGTGTTTCTGGCCCTGCCACTTTGCAGGGAACTGTCCATATCACCAACATCAGACCTTACACCACCTAGGAAGAGTTACCTCCCAGTCCCTCTCAGTCCCCACATGTGACACCTTTCCTTGCTCAGTCTTTCTGAAAGCTCTGAGAAAGTACTAGGAGTGGTGAGAGGTTTGGTGGAATCTCAAGACCTGCAGCACAGGAAATCAGACTCATAAGAACCTAACAAGACAAGAAAGCCCCTGTGGCAAAGCTCCACACACTAAGTAGTGACAGACCAGAGAAGAGACCTGGCAAGAGTGTGACTTGGGTATTGTGCCCAAGACGCAGAGCCTGGGGAGCGGAGGGACTCCTGAGCCAGTGAGAGCATGAGAGGGGCTCCCAGGAGAACTGTGAAACAAGGTGCAAGAAGCTGCAGGCAAAGGGGAAAAGGAAGGCAGATATACAGCTGCCCTCAACCTGGTCCTCTAAGGAAGCTCTCTGGAGGGAACAGCACTATCTATCACCTTGGAGCACCTGGGGGTGGGAAAAACCTCCTAATCAGTCAAGATGACACCAAGGTGAAGGCTGGGTACAGGTGTGAGGTGTTAGCAATTAGTCCCTCCCAGAGTCGAGGACTAGGTGCACTGTCCCACTAACAGGATCTGGACAGGACACCAATGCCATCTGCTAGAGTCCAATTCACAAGTCCTTGAGAATCACAAACCGCAGAATAAGAGGGAAAGATAACCCATGATTAAAACAAATCTTTCCATCTTTCCCCTCCCTGGAAACTGTCCAAGAGGTTAACAAACTCATCTCCACCAGGTAGGTGAGCACTTCTGAAAAGCCTTGAGCATGGAATATAATGTTGCAACCCAGCCTGTGGCTTGCCTTCTAGGAACTGGGTTTATCGTTCCCTTTTATAAGCAATGGCCTGCAGTTCTATCTTTGCTCAGGAGCACCGTAGCCTCAGAGTGAATCTTAATGGGCAGTCATCCTCGGCCATAACTGACAACTTTCTTACTGTTTTTATGGGGCCTTTTATGTCCACTTTATAAAGTTTCATGTTTTACTTTCCACATTTCATCATTTTTACTCAATGTGCCCCAAGAGTGCTGCTAAGCAGGATTAAGAAGTTTTTCTCCACCTCTTCCACTAAAGCATGGCTAAGAAATTAGAAAGATCCCCAAAGCAAGTTTTCCACACGTGTACAATCTGTTCCAAGCCATTCAAAAAAAAAGAAAAAGAAAACCTAAAAGGCCAGACAAGAACTTCACAATCATAGCTGGAGCTAAATAAGTACATTTCAGTGTAACAAAAGTAACCTTGTAATAAAAGACCATCTGATGATTCAAGGTGAAGGGAGCAGTTATTTGTAAGGTGCCAAAGAAATTCCTGAATCACCAGTCAAATCTAAGAAAATAAATGCTCAAATCAATTAAAAAAACTCATTAACTATGATTCACTCTCTGATTGGACTTGCAAACCTAGCTTCTGACAATCCTGGAGGAAGAAGAGGGAAGGGACTTGAGGTTGCATAACTACTGCACATCTGTCTCAACTGTGTCCCCTAATACACAAAGTAACATACCAATCAAATGAAAAAATAGGAGACAAAAAGTTAAAGTAGCAACAGCAAGGTCTGGGAAAGTAGCTCAGTGGTAAAGGGCTTCCTAAACAATACATGAGGCCCTGGGTTCAATCCCCTGGACTGCAAAAAGAAATAAATAAAATAGCAACAGCTAACTTTCTCAGAGCATCTCCCCTGTGTGGGAACAGCACAAAGAGCAGGATGTATACATCACTTTTGGATTTCATAAAACCACTGTACAGAACAGGAAATACTGAAGAATAATAGGCCCCTACCTTATACCAGCAACTCACAGGTCCAGACAGAGTAAGAACTTCATTGAGAAGTATTAACTTTTAAAACTTTCAGCAGAAAACACAGGACAATATCTCTCCAGGTAATTAAAACAAGGAAGTACTGGAATTGTGTGACACTGAAATTAAGAACTTTTGGACCTAAACTATTGTTTGTGGACCAACTTGGTTGGATCAGGCTGGGCTCTGCCTTCTATGTAAATTCTGCACTGTCAGCTCTGCTGTGTGCTGAAGTAGCGATCTGAGAGTCAGCCAAAAAAAAAAAAAAAATTAAATATATGTCTGTGGAGAGTCCTACTTACGTATTCCTATGTTAGCTTCCCAGGTATCTGAGAAGAGCCTGTCAAAAGGGATGGCTGCTTCTGTCAGTAAATGGAACAGTGAGTAGTTAATTACTAGAATTTCACAAAAGAGGAAGAGTAACTTGAGCATGTGCAGAGCTCTTCTCTGTTTGTCTCTCTGACTCACTCTCTCTCTCTCCAAGGATATACAAATTTGGCACCAATTTACCAAAATGAAAAAATATTATAGTATCAAAAACTAGAAAAGATGTAGACCAGCATGATGCTTATACTGTTGGTATGCATTAAACTGACAGACCCACTGTCTTATTTTTTACTTGTCACTGAGACAAAATACCTGATGCCCAATGTTAGGGAAGGAAAGGTTTATTTGTTACAATTTTGGAGGTTTTAGTCCATACTTAGTTGGCTCCAAGGCAGGGTGGCATGGTGGGGCCGCAGTTCATGGCAGCTGCAAACTGCAAACACCAGTGAGCAAGAAAGAGAGACATACCTTCTTCGCACCATTACATCCTATGCTGGCTCCATCCCTAGGTGGGCATAGCTCTCACACCACCAATCCAAGCACTAGACAATGAACCAATCACAAATGCTAGATTTGGAGTCCATAATTCATGAGGCTTGCAGGCCACTGACATAAACCATGACATTTTACCCCTGGCCCCCAAAGACTCATGCACATCCTTTATATAAAAGACATTTAGTCCATCTCCAAGAGTTGCCAAAGTCCTAACAGTTTTAGCATTTCTGAAAAGTCCAAGTCTCAAGTCTCCTCCAGATTTATGGCAAACTCTTAACTGCAACTCCTGTACAAATGAAACAAGGTTAAACATTTTTAAAATGCAAAGGCACAAGATAAACATTACCATTCCAAAAGATACAAACAAGGGGATACAAAGCATTGGAAATAAAGCAAGTCCAACATTCAGCAGGGTAAACATTAAGTCCATGCTCAGCATTTGAAGCAATCTGGTTGCAAGCTTTAAAAGGCTGGCGTGATTTTACCCCCATGGCACTTTTAGGGATTTTAGCTCTTGAAGCTCTTTTTTTAAGCCTCTCTTTTTGGTTTTTGTAGCTTTCCTTGGATGATCCATGTTCCTGGCTTCTCCAAACTTCTGGAGTCTCCACTGCACCTTTGGCTTCACCCTTACATCTTTACACACTGCCCTCTCAGAGGCACACTGCTTGACCTCCCAGGCCTTTTGCAACCAGGGTAGAAGCTGTCTTACCCTAGGAATTTTTGCATTTTCCTTGCACCTAAAATCAATACCACGTGGATGCCACCAAGGTTTGCTGCCAGCTGGAGCAGTAGCCAGGCTTTTCTCTCTCTTGGCTATAGGAGGCAAGTGCCAGGATCGCTGGGCTCTGTAAACCTGATTATGAGGAAAAACTTCTCTATGTCACTACCATTCTGGAACCTGGTGTGGCTGCCACCATTTTGGAACCTCATGTGGCCTCAGTCACCATTCTGGATGGTGGTACTCTGCAGCTTTCTCCTCCGAGCAAAGTCTTTCATTTTTTCAGTTTTGAGGCTGCAAAGGATGGAGACTCACAGCCTACTGGGATAACCTCTGGTCATCTTTTTTATTTCTCTGTTCCTTCTCAGCAATCGAGATCTTAGCTTTATCTGTACAGTCCACAGTGTTCTGATCAAACTCACATTTTAAATTATCCTGCTGGGCTCTTTGCTCTTGATTCGCAACATAAATCTGGCTAAAAGCTCCCAACAATAGCCATGCCACGGCCTCAACATTCAGCTGCCTTGAAATTTATTCTGCCAGATTAATCAGTCCACCGCCCTTAATCTTAATCTCAGGTAAAGTCTCTGGACACAAGCAAAATGCAGACAAACTTTCTGCCGAGCCATAACATATGTCAACTGGAGTCTAACAACCAATGCAGTCTTTCTTTCCAGCAGAAACCTCCTGAGCCTGGCTGGCTTTTTATCTGCCTTCTGATCTCCTGAGCTCTGACCAGAATCTCCATTACAGAACAGCCTAAGCTGTTCCAGCTCTATGCATTCAGGTGATGCCTCCGAATCTTTCCAAATTCTGCCCACTAGCCATTTCCAAAGGCTCTCGAACCAAATGGTCAGTTATAGTCACAGCAACCACTCCACTCCTCTGGTACCAAATTCTGTCTTAGTTACTTTTTACTCTCGCTGCTCAGACAAAATACCCGATACCCAACATGAAAGAAGAAAAGATTTATTTCTTATATTCTTAAAGGTTTCAGTTCATACTCAATTGGCTCCAAGGCAGTGTGGCATGGTGGGACAGCCATTCATGACAGCTGCAAACAGCAAGGTGTGAACCAGCAAGAGAGTGAGACACACCTTCTTCCTGCCATTACATCATATGGTGGCTCCACCCCCCCTAGGCAGGTGTAGCATTCACACCACCAATCTGAGGGCTAGACAACAAGCCAATCACAAATGCTACATTTGGTGGAGTCCATAATGCATGAGGCTTGGGGGCCTATGACATAAACCATGACACCCACTTTAGAAAATAATTTAGCATTATCTTATGAAATTGGGGATCTAGATACCCTGAAGCCAAAAAATTCCACTTCAACATAATCACAAAGAAATCCTTGCACCTGAGCACTGCGACTCTCACATAATCATGCACAGAGCAGTGAGACAGCACAGGGCACCCAAATGCCCATCACCAGGAAAAGTCACACACAAAAATTTTGTATAGCATTGAAAGCATATGCACCACAGTTAAATACAGTAATACAGAATAGTTTAGGAACCATGATGGGAAAAAAAGAATAGTTGCAGAAGACCATATGTAACATATCTTTTTATAAAATATAGAAATTGAAAAAAACTAAATGACATAAAAATAACAGATTTATTTAAAATACCTGTTATAAAAATGTATTTTTATTAAGTTTATTGGTACAATTTTAATAGAAGTATAGACCACATTCATCACAGGCAATTTGTACCTGTTCATAATATATCTTGGTACCTCTCTTTTTTTCCCATTCTCCTCCCCTCCTTTAACCAGTCTTCCACTCCTTATTTACAGTTTTATTTCCATTTTATCCTTCTTTTCTCAGGGAAAGGAAGGAAGTGAAAATATATATTTACAAAAAAGCAAAGGAATGATATACTCAAACCTCAAGAATGGTTACCTAAAGAAAGGGAAGATAATAGGTAGGAGAAGACACAGGGAAATGAGCTTCTGAGACAGAGGAAAATCACTTGAGTCTCCAGTTTTTCCTAAGCAGCCAAAGGGCATGATTTGACCAGCAGCTGCCCCCTACCACCAGCAATGGACTGGGACAACTTGCTTCAGTCACTTCCTCTCCTGTTGAGCAGCCACGACTTCACCTGCTATCTAGCAACCTCTCCCCCACTCCACTCCAACACGAGCATATTCCACTGTCAGTACAGTGCCACTGTCCCACACCTGCCATCTCAGACACTACTGCTGCCTTTCTGAAGAAGGAAGGGCACCCTGGCATGGCTAAGATCAGAGAGGGAGGGCTCTCAGCCCATTGTTAATGTTTCCAACATCACCACTCCCCAACTAACCTTCCAGAAGATTCCCTGGTTTCAGCCCTGCTCCCCCTCATTGGCTTGCTCCCATGACAGCTCAGGCTGTCCTAAAGCCCTGCACCAATCACAAGCCTATACTTGGACCAATCACAAGGCTTCAAGCCCCTATGTAAACAGTACTTCATACACTTTTCAGCCCAGGAGGGGTCCTCTAGTGTGTTCACTCCCCTGTGCTATAACATACCTCATTTTAAAGACTTGCTTTGGTCATCTTTTAAACCTACTAATGATTTATTTCTCAAGTACCATGAGCTCCAAAAGTCCTGTAAATCTACTTAGGATTCTTATCCTGAGTAGTGTGCATGAATGGATCAGTTCAAAAAAAGAACAATAAACAGTCAGGGCTTCTAGGACTGAGGAGCTCCAGAGACCAGGAGTCAACAAAAATCAGTAGCAGAGACCAACACCCAGGAGAGTCAACCTATGCCATTTGCCACAAGCTGGTGCTGGATGGTGGCAGTCTGCAGCAGCAATGACCAACACCTGGCTTTGTCAACTATTGGCATACAGCACTATCTGGTGAAAAGAGGACTGAAGCAGAGCTGCACTTTGCTGATTCATGATTTCCACCTGAAATGAGTAAAAGAACCCTCAGCTGATTACCAACGCTGCTAGTACTAACTATGCTCCTTACACTGAATGGTAAGCTCAGGCCTATTCAGTTTCATATTATGCTCTATAACATATATGAGTATATATTTTTTTCTATTTGCTAAATATTACACTTAAAACGAAAAAGATAAGCAGATGATCTATTTGCTCCATAGCAGTATAAAATTACAAAAATGGAAATAGTAATAAATTGTAGATTCAAGTTATACTATATGGAATATGATCATTGTTGTTATTATTACTACTCTCATACTGCTGATGAGGAAACAGCTTTAGAAAGGTAGAATAATTTTATACCAGTTATGAAAAACAAGCTGAGCTTTTAATTAGCTTAATTAACATGCATGCTGTTAACTTTATACTGTGCTGCTAAGAGTCCACCAAAGAAGAAAAAAATTCCATAAATGCTTCCTAAGATACAGGAATCAGGGACCCCTGCCGAAGGCCCGTTTGTTGTGCAACTCTTCTTTCACTCTATCATCGGGGCCTTCCATGTATGGTGGTCAATGAACATTCTTTTATTCATGATTTCTTGGCTCTAAAGCCACAAATTACAAGTGAACATGCGGTCACATTAAACAAAACAAAATCCTAACTTATAGTAAAACCATAACAGATAATTTTAACTTTATAGATCCAAATAGAGAATCCTGGTGCAAAGAGAAAAATCATGTCTTAAGGCACATTAGGTGGGTTGAGAAATGTTTTCTTCAGTGAGGCAAAGGTGATAACAGTGGTATCCTGGTTCTGTTCTTTCTTGCTTTCAGCTTCTGAGCTTCTTTCACTTCCAATTCCAAGGCCATACTTCTGCTTTCCCTTCTCTAATTTTTAACTAGGTGGCATTTCCTCCATAGAGCTCCCCAGCCTAGTCCAGGCTGAGTGCACCATCATATTCCACAAGTGCATGTGCTTTCTACAGCTGCAATGCCTGCTCTCTATGGGTCTCTTCATAGCCCACCAGCTCAGTAGGGCAAGGGCTCATCTACAATATTCCCCACTGTGCTTCCACACACAGTGGGGTCAATGGTAACCAATGTATGAATGAACACCTTTATGAAGGAACAGCCACCCTGCTGTGTAAAATTCATTCCCATAAAGGAGTGAGAGGGAATACAGAATAACAGGAATGTGGCCCACGGAATCAGACTGATCTGTCAGAATATCCCATCTGAAACCAAAGTATTACTAAAACCTGCTGGCTTTATAGAGTGTCTGGCTCCATCTACATCGCTATAACTGAATATCATAAACTAGGTAATTTGTGAAGAACAGATTTATTTCCTACAGTTATGAGGCTGGGAGGTCCAAGGCAATAATGGCATCTTGTGAAGGCCTCCCTGCTACATTTATAACATGGCAGAAGATCTCACAGTGAGAGTGCCACGGCCTCGTGCCCTTGTACAGCAGCATTAATCCTGAGGTGGGGCCTCAAAACTTAACGCCTCCCCCATCAGGCCCTACCTCCCACCACAGCTGAACTGAAGATTAAGTTCCCAGCACATGCTTCTGAGAGGAACACATTCACCCATAGCGTAGTTACCGGAATTAGCAGTGCTAGTGTACATGAAAATGGGTCCCTATGGTACTTACTTTAAACAGTGGTCACACATTTGAACTGAGAAGGGGGATAAAACCCATGTTCTGGCTTAGCTCATGCAGGATAGAACCTGGTGTTAGCATTGTTTTAAAATTTATCCAGGTACATGCAGGCAGAGGTCAGCACATCAGCACAGGAGAGAAACAAGGAAGGAAATAGTACTTATGGAGCCACCCTATGTCCAATACTTGGTACCACTTCCTCCCATAGAGTGGGACTTGCCTCCTCATTATCAAACAGTGACCCTCCTTCATCAGTCCTTTCCTCCTCCAATCAAGTATGTCAGCTGCCTTCCAAACAGATCCACCTAAGGCCGGGGGTCTAGCTCTCTGGTAGCATACTTGCCTAGCATGCATGAGGCCCTGAGTTCACTCTATAGCACTGGAAAAAAAAATAACACCTAACTTAACTTTTAAATAAGTCATTATATACAAGTATCTTCAAAGTTCTGCGATGTATCTAGAGAGAGACACGCACAAAGAGAGAGAAAGAAATGGGGGGAAACTCAAGGACAACAAATAACAGAATAGCTGCATTTTCTATCAAGAGAGCATGGCAGCTTCAGTGCTCTGGCTAACTGCTTAACAGAAAACCTAAATCTGTTGCAGCTGACTAGGCCTATAATTTCCAGCATGTATAAAGCATTAAAAAATTCCAACTACAAAAATCAGAAGGAGAAAGCCAGATTAACCCTTAAAAAAAAAAAAAACTAAAGTAATTACATATCTGAGGTAACCATGCACTGGCCCTCTCACCCTTCCTGCCATGAACTCTCACTAACACAAGTCCTAAAAGGAAAGAAAAGGGGTCAGAAAGATAGCTGCCCTGGTCAAGATGCCACAGGATGGAAAGAGACTGAATTAAACGGCCTCTAAGCCCCTTCAACTCTAATCGCCTGCAAAGAGATTTTGTATATCACTATCACTGGGTTAGAAAGCAGAAAAAAAATAACCTCCAAGTTCCATGAGGAGGGCTTACAGTTCTACCTTCATGCAACAGGCATAATTTTAAAGCTAACCATCTCAGCAATGAAAAAAAAAAAAAAAAAAAAACCATGACTGATAAGACATGGTTACATAGATGCATCTCAAAATGTTATACTGATGAGAAGCCAGACACAAACAAGTACATATATTTGATTCCACTTATATGAAATGCTAGAACAGGATAAACTAATCTATAGCGGAAGAGTTAGGGGAATTAGGATGGTGATCATCCAGGTTGGTGAAAGGTAGAGGTCCTAAGAGAACCTCCTGGAGAGATGGTAAATTCAATACCGTGTTGGGGTGTAAGGTGTATACAAACTCACACACAGCAAATTCACACTTAAGATTTGTGCATTTCTATGAAATTTCACATCAAGAAAAAAACTATAAGTAAATAGAATTAATGGTATTTGCTGATATGCATACTGAAATATTTATAAGGAAGTATAGTGATATTAGCAATTTACTTTGAAATGTAGAAAGAAAATGAGTTGATGTGTGGATGAATAAAGATGATAGATATGTGATAAAGCAAGTATAAAAAATTTTATTTATAGAGTCCAGATGGTAGATACATGTGTGTTTAATCTTCTTTCAACATTTCTGTATGTTTAAAATTTTTCATAATAAATATTTGTCAGAAAAGAAAACTATATAGGGGATGGAAATGACAGGTTAATTGCCTAGAAAAATCATAGATGCTACTTGAATCCAGAAGACTTTAAATCTTGCTGTAAGGTGCTCAGGAAAAAAAAGGACAGGAAGATGGCAAAGTTGAGCCACACAGTGATAATTTATTAGACAATTACTACACATCAGAGGCATATACTAGAAAATCATGTAATACCTTATTTTACCATCACAACCTCACCATCACCACTTTATAGAGAAGTAGACTAAAACTCAGGATGGTGTAAAACTTGAGGCCATACAAGCTGGGATTTGAAATCAAAGTAAATGGCCTCTAAGCCTCTGACCCTAAACTTCCATATTCTTACAAAATACAGAAAAAGAACCATGAGCCCAACATGTCTTTTCTCTTACTAAGATCAGGACCACACCAACAGCACAGCCATAGCACAACAGCCATTGCCACTTCTTGGTAACAGCTCTCACATTTGCATTCACCACTTCATTTAATTCTCCCAGGAGTCTCTGTAAAGTCTCTTACACTCCATCCTCTTCTGTCTTCTCTTCACTGCAAGGTGAATCTACCTTATCCATCATCTCCATGCACATTCCTTAGTAACATAATCCAAAGTGGTTCATTCAATGTTATTAATAGCTTTTGAGACTGTCTGCTTCATTTCTAAAGGCCATATAAAGCTAAAAACATTTCACTGACTCTCTTGCAGCTAGACTCACCCAAGCAAACAGACTCATGTAAGATTTAAAAAGTAGACAGGACCAACAGGAAGAAGCAGCCATAAAGCAGAAGGTCAGAACTTACATAAGATAGTGACAGTTATGTTTGAATACTCACAGCAGCTGTGACAGATGTTTCCATGTTCTAGTGTCATAGGTGCTAAGGCAAAAAAAGGGGAGTTAGAACCATGCTAGGGCTGGGAAGTGGTTTATGATAAGCTATTATTCCTAAACATGTAGCATCCAACCTGATTCTCCCAGAAATACTATAAAGCTCTCTAACAAACTTGAAGCTGTTTAAACTGCTTAGAGGGAATCAACAGTCTGTACCTATAATCCTAACCAGCATTCCTGCTGAAGGGCTCTGTTCCTACCTCCCAGGTTTTGAACCTACACAAATGCCACACAGACAGTAAATCTGTCTAATATAGAAAAAAAGGCTCCCATATAAAAGGGAAAATAAGGGAGGACAAGAGAGCAAGAAGGGCATACTACCATTCATCAGGGTTTATCAATCTATTATTCATGGTCTTCTAGGTAAGCAAACCCAGAGAAGCCTTTAAATGTCCCAAGGAATAAGCACAATAAAACATAAAAACAAGGACTTTTCTTCCTAGAATGAGATTTGGAATAAAGCAGGCCAATCTTGGAGGTTGCTTTGCAAAGGAAAGATCTAATTGCAAAGCCACACTGGCATGGTGGTCTAAAGACAACCTAGTCATGTACAAAGGCGTAATTGCTTTTAACTATCATATCTCATACATGATGTATTTTTGTTCCCCCAAAGAAATACTGCAGAGACTCCTAGCTTATTGTCATTAGACACAACCTTTCAATTCATAAGATAATACATCTGCACCAGTACCAGTTATAAAATCCAGACAGCTTAAAATGACACAGAGCGGCAGCCAAGGTGAGGGAGCCATCCTGGCTAATACCACTTTTAGTCAAAAATATGGAAAGACCAGGTGGGCAGACTTCTGCTGTGGTTCGTAACTTATTCTGAAGGCAATTCCAAAAATAAACCTTCAAAATATTCTAAGTAACAGCATGGTTGTAAAAAAGAATCTTGCCATGTTTGGGAACACATATTTGGAAATTCTTATTTGAAAAGTATATATATTTAGAGTCACATTATGTATAGTGAACATAAAGCATGGTCATTTTCTTCTTAGTTGACTGTACACCAGCTAAACAGGAAATTACAGATCTACCATGGCTTAGCATTTGTGATCATGTGCAAAAAACGATGTAGAAATTCTCAAGCTGCCAGGCATGATACTCTGGTGACTGAAAAGTCAATCTAAAGATAAAGCATGACTTTGGCAGTGACCATATATTAGACTCTGATTAGCCAATTACCTGACTTACTTTAGCTCTGGTCTGATTTCTACCAATAGTCCCTGGAATACTGCTATTCTGTAGGTCTCAGTGAGTGCATTATATCTTCTGAAAAAGTTAAAGCTGCACAAAATGGTAATGCACCCCACAAATTAGTGCTTAAAATATCTTCCCTATTAAATTGTTTGTATCTTTTAGGCATCCGTAGATCCTGATGTACTAATGACTGTCAGATATGTGGGTGCATTCTACTTTTCAATACTAACCAGCAAACACATACATCAGGATTTCACAAAGGTACACATGAAAGAGAACAGAATTCAAAAGAAAAGAACAAAAAGTGTATACTGTTGTAATAAGAGTGGTGGAATTGGGGCACATTTTCTTCCTGAGGAAGTTTTCATTTTTGTTATCTCAACTATTTAAGGAAACAAAAGCATCTTTTTGACCATCTCACCTGAGAAGTTTATACCTGAGCACTGAGTTACTCTCTTTATCACCTATAGAGACAAGGTGGTTTTAACCTTGTTTTGCAAAAAGCCACTGAACCAGGGGTCAGCAAACAATGACCTATAAACCAAATCAAGGTTACCACTTGTTTTTGAAAATAAGGTTTAGGGGCTGGGGATTTAGCTCAGCGGCATAAGCACCTGCCTTGCAAGCACACGGTCGTGAATTTGATCCCCAGTACCGATAAAAAAAAAAAAAAAAAAAGAAAAGAAGGTTTAATGGAACACTGCCAGGTATCTATCTGTTTATATAATGTCTATGGTTGCTTTCAGGTTACACTGGCAAACTGGAAATTACTTACTATTCGCCCCTTTACAAGGAAAGTTTTGTGACCCTCACACTAAACCAAAAAATATGAACCACAATACATGGCAATGCACCATCAGAAATGCCTCCAAAAGGTCAAATACCACCTCTGAAGAGTTGGGTTCGTAAGAGACACTTTTAGTAAGTGTGGTCCAGGGTAGCAACCCCTCAAGAATGAAGATTTATACAATGGAATCACACATGCTACCTTTGCTAGTAAGCCGAAGTCCACAAAAGATCTGATCCCAAGTGAGTGCTAAAGAACTGCTAGAAGTATCAGCTCTTGGAGAAAAGTCTCCAGTTTCTAATGCAATGTCATCACACTTAGCCAGACTTCCGGAATTTAGAAGTCTGTCTTCTATTTTTGCAGCACAATAAACAGAATGCTATTTACTGACAAATTAGATGCAGTCCTAAAGACTGGCTCTTTATTCATCATCTAAAAAATAAAATAAAGACAACAACAGCTACAGAAAGCTACTATTAAACCCAGTTCTCTTTGCTACATATCTGAGGAAATTAGCATCAGTCAGTGATACGATATCCCAAAAGCCATCTTGTCATACTCCAGGAACACAGGGTTCCAGAAAAGCTCTCTGCACAGGGAAGTTTTCTCCCTTGGTGAAAACAGCTAATAAATAAACCAGAACATCAGCTGAGTCTCAGGGCATCAGTCAGATCATGTGGAGCCAGGCAGTATTATTTGCTATTTAACAAAACCACAGAGCAAAAAAAGCATTTTTAGCATCACCTTTCTGGAGTTTTTCCAACAGTATCTGAGGGCAAAGATCCGGTTTCTCATTCTAACTCTGCCACAAACTCTGAATTTAACTTTGAACAATCCATGATCTCTCTGGGGCCATTTCCTCATTTGGAAAATGAAGCCAGGATGAGTTAGATCATTTGAAGCTCTTCAAGGACCCGGCATAATGCCCTGCAAAGGAATATGTTAACCTCCCCTCCCCTTGACTGTTACTTGAATTTATTTTGAAAAACGCGTCACAAAGAGAATTATAGGGAAAATGCCTGGATTACTCCAGGATTGTGACATGTGACCACTCTGCTATTTAAAGTCAAGTTCTCTCAAATGCAAAGACTGAAAGCTGACTATCAAGGAAAACACAGCTCACTCTCCTGGGGCATAATGTATTCTACTGGAAAATTGTTCTCCCAAACTCCCCTAGTCAGGGAGGACCATTTTAACACGTTGCTGAATGTTTAAGGCATTACATACAGAAGAGCTTCCATGAGCAACCAGTAACTCAAGACCCAGGGATTCTGCAGCTAGGGACCCTCAGGGAACCCTTCCAGAACATTAATCAGCCTCCCAGCTAACCCCACCTCACTCCTGTACTCCTGGATGCCAGAAAACCATTCAAAATGAGGCTGGCACCATCTTGCTTTTCAGACCCTTGAATACCCTCACTATGTTTAGTAAACAAATCAGAACCCTGCATTCAGTTCACATTTACAGTAATGGGCATCTGCATCAATTAGGATTATAAACAGACTATGGAAATGAGATGCAACAGGAGAATCAGTTTAAATATTTTGTCACCAAGCCAAATTCTTTATTCAGATCCAATTGACCTAAATGAAAAAGCAGGGCTAGAATGGTCATGGAAGGCTGCAAGCTAGTTTACATAAGGCAGCCTGCCCTGGCTCCAATCAATCATTTCTAATAGGAGTAGGAATCTTTGTCTCCCCTTCCACCAGCTCAGAAAGCTAATCGGTATCTCAGAGCCTCCATGAATCCCTGGAAACAGGACCTAGATGCTGCTGACCTACTTCTCCCCCAAGGGCATCAGCCACATGCCATCTCTGCGGCCCACAGCAGTCTGGCTCATCACCTGGCAGAAAGTGGCCTGCTCTCTCTCACACACAAAGCCCTTCTCCTGAATCCTTACTCCTCCTTTCAAAGGGAAACTCGATTCTAAGGTCTACAGAGCTCTCCTACATGGGGTTAAACTGCAATCTGTACATCAAAGCTGCCTTAAAAATGGTGTAAACCACCTAGCAGTTCATAAATGCCCTAGGAGGCTGCCCTTGCTCAATGTTTAATCAAGAAATTAAGCGAGGGCTTGGTGGCACCTGGCTGTAGCCCCAGCACACTGGGAGTCTGAGGCAAAAAGATGGCAAGTTCAAGCCCAGACTCTGTCTGATAATTTAAACAATGTAGTTTGGTGCAAAAGCCCTAGGTTCAATCTCCAGTACCAGTGAGGAGGGGGAGGGGGAGGGTAGGAGAAGAAGGAAAAGCAGGCAGTGCAGGAAGTTGGCACAACAGTTTTAATCTTTTTACCTGCCAGACCCACTCTACATAAAATACCCTTCTGGGGCAACTCACCCCATGAAGAATACTTTTTTTTGGTGGGGGGGGGCAGGGTCTTGCTAAATTACTAAACTTGCCCAGGCTGGGCTCAAACTTGTAAATGGTCTTACCTCAGCCCCCCTGGAGTGCTGGGATTACCACCATGCACACTGGGCCTGACAAAGAATGCTTCTAAGCAAGACTAACATGAAGTCCTGAAGCTGTGCAACTTTACTCATTTTAACAAGCAAATACTGAGCACCCAGTACCGCCAACACTTGTCACATGACTGTGCTACCAGCCAGCAAATAAGGTGTGGGAGGGAAAACCCAAGCTGTAAGGGCCAGGAAACTAAGAGGGGCTTCAGGTGAAAAGGTGGCCTGAGAGCTCAAAAGGCTAGCTTCTCTGAGTTTTATTATTCATTCATTCATTCTGTGGACCTGAGAATGAAACCCAGACCCTTGAGCATGCTAGGCAAGCACGCCATCACCTCTAGGCCTCTTGTTTTATTTTACAAGCAGATACTATTTTTAAAATTTAAAATATTACAAAAATCTGTGCATGTGTCAGTGCAAGGGACACAGGAAAACTTCATACTAACCACTCAGTTTTGTGGGTGAGCCTAAAACTGCTCTACAAGGTAAAGTTTGAGTGTGAGAGGAGAAGAGAAAGGTCAGAGAAAAGAGCAAGACGATGAAAATGCTGTTTGTAGATACTGGTCTCCACCACCAACTTCCACTAATCTTTGTTGATTTCAGCCTCCAGTCTCTGAAATTCTTCAGCACTATCAGCCCCTAAAGTTTATAGCTCTTTTTAAGACAACCAACATTTCCCACATTACTCAAGATAAAAATCCCGAGATTTACAGGGCTTTTCTACGTCACACTACCCACAAAATAAGCCAGGAGCAGATTTACAAGACCGGATTTCCAGACAAACTAAGGAGAGTGCTGTTCGTAAAGAGTAACAGAGGGACAGAGGGGCAGAGGGGCATCTGAGACTGGCTCACATTTGAGGCTGCTGACTGGCCCCACTCTACCACCTCCAGCCCTCTTGTTTTATTTTACAGGCAGACTGATTCAAATTGGAGACTGCCGACTGGTCCACATCCAAGCATGCTGCCATCAAGGTGGACATCGCCTGGAGTAGATGCAGGGCACCTAGGACAGGTGCAGCTGTGGCTGTCAATCAAAGAAGTCCCCCTTCTGGCTAGGGGCAGGGGATTACAGGCAGGGGGTGCAGAGGAGGTTCCAGCACTTTCTAGTGTACCTCAAGAGGAGGCCAGTGTGGGCAAGGCAGTAAATTCAAGGCCACCCTGGACTATGCAGCAAGACCCTGTCTTAAAAAATAATAATAATATATATTTATATATATATATATATTTCAAACTACACTGAAAGTCATCAAACTATGCAATAAAAATGTTACTTTGATCTGCTAATTATGTTTAAATTTAATTTTAAGAAGTTGTTAAAAAAAAAGCTTTTGAACTCGTATTTCATTTTAGATGCATAATCTATAATCTAAATTTTATCCTCTTTATGGAGCATTATTACATGTACAGATATTACTATTCAGTTACCACATGTGCAGAACATTATTACATGTCCAGCAGATATTCCTGTTCAGTTTCTAGGGAGCCCCTTACAAGAGAATTACTAAGGGCTAGGGGCACGGCTCCGTAGCAGGTGCTACTACCTAGCAGGCGCCAGCCCTGGGTTCACTGCCAGAATCAAAAAATGAGAAAGACGGTTAACTAAAACACAAGTAAGTTCTCTAATTTGTGTGTCACCAGTTTTGGATGGGGATCCTGTAGCCTACTAAAGGCTTAATTCTGTCAAATAAAAGGTTTGCTAAATAAATGTTTAAGGGGTGCCAAATTTCAGGAGGGACTCTGGTTGGGGACAGTGGTGATGTACTGACTGCCACCAAACTGGGTTTTTAAATGGTTAAAGCTAAGTTTTATGTACATTTTATCATAAATAATTCCTTTTTTTTTAAGTACGTTTTTGCAGTACATAAGGACTCCAGACATCGTTGGGAGTTGCCACATGAATAATACATATTATTTTTACTTTTACTTCCTTCATCCCTTTTCAACAAAAGCCAATATGAAAAGAGATGTAAATGCCCTGCCTGATTCCTCAAGGTCCCTTTACCAGTAAGAAATCTACAACCGGAGTTTCCATCACTTCTATTACATTCAATGTAACGTGAGGTCCCTGAGACAAAGTTTTCCATTTGGTGATTGTCCCAGAGTCCACAGAGTCACAGAAAGGTAAGTCTGGGATCACAAATCCACTTCTCCTGGGTGAAAGGGAGGTCCATGGGAAAAGCCAACTCCAAGTTCCCTGTCAATTTGATTTCATCCATTCAAGAAATACTGACTGAGGGCCTGCTATGTGCCAGGCACTGGACCAGGGTGTGGGTCTCATGTCTACTTCCCAGACTTCAGAAGAGAATGACCTGCTTTCATTAAAAGCACTCCACTTCTTTGGCAACTTCAAATAACAATGCAGGATATGGCATGACTCTTTGTTTCTCAAAGGAGCTGTTTATTTTCTCATTTCCTTTGTATTTTGAAATGATAAAAAAAAACCTACAGAAGAACTGCAAAACTATGACAAAGAACTCTATATCCCTTTACCCCGAGTCAGTAGCTATAGATGTCCTGGCGTGTCAACTTTATCACGCAATCCAACCATGCCAGTCTCCTTTCCTTCCCTTCCCTCTTCCATTCGTATCCATCTTCTTCCCTCCCTAACCCTCTCCCTCTCTCCTTTGTCCTCTTTTTTCTTCTCCTCTTGCCATCCCATCTCCTTATATGAAATTCTTCTTGAGTCATGTGAGAATGAATTATAAGCCGGATGTGGTGGCCTATGCCTATATTCCCAGCACTCGGGAGGCTGATGCAGGAGGATCATGGCAAGTGGGAGGCCAGCCAGGACTATAAAGTTAAGTTCAAGGCCCGCCTGAACTGCATAATGAGACCCTGTCTCAAATAAAAAAAAAAAGAGAGAGAGAGAGAATGAAGTGTAGATACTTCTTTTGATCCCTAAATATTTCATCATGTGTTTTTCAAAACAAGTCATTCTCTTACACAACAGTATTACCTGAGCTACAGTCCACGGTCAATGCTGTCAGGCATCCCCATGATGGGAGGAACCCACTACATGCACTAAAGAAATCACCTACATTCCATGCTCAGCTCACTCCTATGCTATCATGCAGGACCTTTCTTTCCTACAGGACCCCAAGGCAGGAGGAAGCTCTCATTATTTCAAAATCCTTTCCTGTGTTACTTAACGAAGCTCTCTGACAATAATAACTGCCTTCCACTCACTTGATCTCCATGATCTCCAGTTTTATTTACCTTGGTTCCGTACTCACTGAAAGTGTCTGGATCAAAACACTGCAGTGTCCCTTCCACACCTTCCCAAGTAGAAATGATCTAATCCCAGTAGCCCTTGTGCCTCGCCCCTCTCTGGGGACCCTGTTTAAAGCAGTATTATCACCCTTTCATCTTCAGCCCCCTAAAGAGCTTTTCTAGGTATTTCCCCCAAAGTACCCCCTCATGAAATTTTAACACAACAGATATACTGCGCTGTGTATGAAGAGTATCCATAGCTGTGCTTCACACATTAAAAAATATATTTGCACCACCACCCCAAGACATAGTTCATATAAATTTAAGGGGACAGGACTGGGGATTGAACACATGGACTTCTCACTAAGCTACACACCCAGCTGCACCCCCCCACCTTTTGAGATAGGGTCTTGCTAAGTCACCAAGGTGCTCACAATTTGAAAGATTTTGCATATCCAAAGGAAGAGCAGAAGTCACAGTAAATCTTTTTTTAAAAGGTGTTTGAGGAGCTTTGACCAACAGTTCCTAAGACGCCCCTGGCAGGGATCTCTCAGTGACTGCCTTGCTAGCACTTTTCAGATGGTGGGCAAGGTCTCAGAACAACTCAGTCACCACCCACCCACTCATTAGAACCAATACATACTTCTTTATACCAATTTTCACTTGATGCAGTACACGACATGTTAAGTTCCAAAGTGGTGTCCGTTAGGCTGCCTGGCAGAGAATCTCAAGGAGAAATTTTCAGGTATATATCTAATATAATGCCACATAACAGGGAGAGTACTTCATACAATGAAATTAACGCCATCCTGTCTTGCATACAAAAAAATGAACAAATACCAGGTTCTTGTGATCTCTTTGATTTCACGCAATGATATTCAGGAAACTTAAATATAACAATAAAGCAAAAAGTGAAAGAACAAAAAACCTGATTACAAGTGACTTTTAGAAATAAGTTTCAGTTTCTTTCCAGAGTATAGCTCCAAACATATAGCACAATTTAAAAACAAAAACAGGAAGCCAGGCCTGGTGGTACACATCTATCATCCCAGCACTCAGGAAGCTGAGACAGGAGGCTTACTGTGGTATCAGGCCAGCCTGGGCTATATACTGAGATCTTGTCTCAGAAAACAAAAAACAAAACACCACCAACAACAACAAAATATCAATCAGTATAAGGAACTAACATCTTCAACCAATTAAAGCTAACTAATATTAACGTGACAATTCACCCAATGACAACCAAATACATAGTCTTTTCAAGTACCTATGGAACATACATGAAAATAGCAAACCTTAACAAACTTAAAAGAACTAAAATAACATGCAGTATATTCTCTGATCATACATAAAATTGAACTAGAAATGACTAACAGAAAGAGGACAGGAAGGTATGTAAATGCTTGTATGTTAATACATTTTTAAATTAATTCATAAGTAAAAGAGAAAGTCTCAAAGGAAATAAGAAAACATTTTGATCTGAACTAAAATGGAAAATACACACACCAAAATTTGTGAGGACAATGACACCAGTGCTCACAGTAAAATTTATAATACTCAATGTCTCTGTTAGAAAAGAATAATTCATAATTTAAGCATTCACCTTGAGAAACTAAGAGGAAACAAAACATAAAAAAACAGAATAAAAAAGCTTAGACTAGTGATCAAGTAAAATGTAAACAGAAAAACAATAAAGGCCATAAATGAAACAAGGAGCTGGTTCTTAGAAAAAAAATCAATAAATTGATAAATCTCTAGCAACACTGACAAACACTGAAACAGAGAAGAATAAATTATCCACATGTAGAAAAAGACAAAGCGTGGATCACTGCGGGCCTCATAGACATCAAAATGACACTCAGGGAGTGTGACAAGCAACTTCTACACATAAACTCAACAGTTTACAAGGAACAGACCAATCCTTCAAGCAGCAGGATACTGGGCTGGGATGCAGCTCAACCCCTAGGGTTGCCCAGGATGCAAAAAGCCCTGGGTTTAAAGCCTGGGTGGGCCCAGGATTTAGCTCAGAGGCTTAAGGACCTGCCTGGTAAGTGCAAGGTCGTGAGTTTGATATAGGGTAAGGGGGTGAATTCCCAACTCACTCTAAGGAAACAATGAAACCAAGTAAAGTCCAATTTTCAAAACACAGACAAAAGACTTTACCAAAGGGGACATCTGCATGGCAAGTAATCTTGTGAAAATATGCTGGTGCCGACATCATCAGCGACTAGGGAATTACAAACAGAAACTGCCATGCGGTGTCTCTGCGCACTTTAACAGCTACAGCTGAAAATGCCAGTTATACCAAGTGCCGGGGAAGAATCAGGCAAGCAGGATGTTAAGGCTGAATACAAGAAAACTCAGGGCCATCTTTGATGAGAGACATTGAGGGTTTTTTGTTGTTGTTGTTATTTTTAACTAAAGCAATTTTATTACACACATCACAGAAATGAGACAGAAACAAAACCCAATCAAAACCCAGAGCAAGGAAAAATAACACCCTGGCAACGGTCGATCTTGCTATGCCAGCTTCACTGGATTTCGGAAAACCAGCCTGTAAAGCAGCCCCTGGTGTCTGAGGTCTGGAGATGTGACCTTGGGTGTTCTACACAGTGGCTCTCTGTTCCTCTCAGACACTGCCTGCTCTGCTTCCAGGGTCACCTTGAGCTGAGCACCTCTGCTCCCCCACATCCTTCCCCAGGATGTTCTTTCTGCCTTGGAGCCGGTCAAGCACAGACTGAAAACGTGTGGAAGTCATAGGTGCTGGGTATTGTGCCCAACCACAGGAAAGCCACCTAACACACACCCCACTGAACCATCTCTCCAGCTGCCATTCACATTGTGATTACTACATGCCAGGGACTCATTTAACTCAGTCCTCACAGCAATCCTGTAAGGTAGCTATTCACATTAACTACATTTCACAAATGAGGAAACTGAGGCAGAGTTCAGGTACTATACCCAAGTAAGTAGCAGAGACATGTCACAGCCTGCATCCAACTCTGCTCATGGCAGATGCAAGGTTCCTGAGCCTCCTTCCACCACATGTCTGAGCAGCCGTGATCATAGATGGGCAGCGCTCCCTCCACCAGGAGCAGAGGGGACCAGTCAACCCTCACCCCCAGCAAACCTAGATGGTCTTCGTGACTGCTCAAAGCCAGAGTGCTCCTGAATTGCCCCCTATTACAATGGTCAGAGAGGATAAAAATCAGGTTTATGGAGTCCGTGTAACCTTTAAGGACGTAAAACAAGAAAAGAGTATCTGGTCCTTCCTATTTTCTCTTCAATACTTGGGATCAAAACATTCTCCAGTCTTTTTATTTTTTCAACCAAGGTTTCACTAAGTTACCCAGACTGGGCTCAAACCTATGATCTTCCTGCCTCAGACTTCCTCAATGTTGGGATTATAAGCATCTGCCACCATGTCCAGCTCATTGGTCATTTCTGAGCAGCCACCAGGAATATTCACAGGGAAGAAACCTCCATGCTGGACTCTCCCCTGCCTCAGTGGTAGGAAAATTCATACTTCCTGGACCCATGAAGACCATACAACTGCTATCATCTCAGTCTGTGCTTCTCTAGATCAGCCAGTATTGAAGTAAAATACAACTTAATGTCTGTAGTGCTTAGTGTTTCACTGACTTTGCAGGCCTAAAGATGGTAGTCTGATCATCGATTCAGAGGATGATAATATGCAATGTAGCATCTATGGAGAATCTCCTTCTGAAGGTGGTAGCCATTGTTAATTCCCTATTATCTTGTTTTAAAGTCCTGTACCATTTTCATTGTTTGGTTTGGTTTGGTTTTATCCTGTTTTGTCTTGCTTGATTTTATTATATGATGGCATGGGCAGCTATTTCAAAAATAACAAGATATATTATGGTAGCCATTTTGGATTTACTATTATCTTGTTTTGAAGTCCTGTATTACATTCATTGTTTTGCTTTTATTGATTCTATTCTTTTCTGTTTTGTTTGATTTTCCTATATCTGATGGCATGGGCAACTATTTTGAAGACAACAAGAAGCATTATGGTAGACATTGCTGATTTCCTATTATCTTGTTTTAAAATCCTGTATCACACTGCTTTGCTTTGATTAGCTTTATTCTGTTTTATTTTGCTTGGTTTTATTCTCCTTAAAATAAAAATTATTTTTAAAGAAAAAGACTGTACAACTGATGTATCGGTGCACAAACAAGTGACAAACAGGACCCTGCTTCTTAAAAGAGAGCAAAACCCCTCATTCCAGGAGAAACATCTAGCAGGTAGACACCCAACCAGACATGCCCCATGAACCTTGAAGATTCCTACTAACTGCGCCAGTGGGACATTGAGGCAGATACTTGAAAGGACCTCAACCCCACATCTCTACTGTACAGTCTCACTGGGGCAGGGCCACCGAGAGCACACAGGAAACTGACCCATCGTGTCACAAAAAACATCAAAGTCACACTGCAGGTGCCCTCTTTATTTAACCAATGTTACAAGCACTTTTAATACAAGCATCACAATTCTATATAACAGAGTAACAAAGTTGTAGGCTGAAAACTGCTTGTTTTCACTCTAATTTTCCTACGCTAGAATAAGGGGTAAACAAGCAATATGTTTCCCACTTCATCCATTTACAGATGAAAACCCAGCTGATGGTTATATAAGATAAAGCAACTAAACAGGGAAAGGATAAAGGCACAAATCTCCCAAGCCTTGGGTTTAATGGTCCTTCCATAAGCTGCAAATATGCTGGCTTTACCTAGTTTAAAGGACAATTGCTCATGGACACTAATAAACTCAACCAATTTCATCATGGATAATATCTGGAATTGTCTAAGAATCATTTTCCCACACCTGTGCAGCTTCCAAACAGGGCTGCAAGGCCTGCAGAGGAGTGGGTGCTTCAGAGGCCACATTAGAAGACCAGAGATAAGACAAACCGGACAAGTGTATTAAACACACTGTATTCAGCCAGCAGTCTACTTCAGCATGCCAAACAGCCTTTTTTCAAATAGGCCAAAGGTCTGTTATCCCTTTTAAAGAGTCTAAGTTTACAGAGAAGTTGCAATAACACAAAGAACTATTTACTGCTAAAGGCAATTTACCACAGATGCTTTATCTTATATTACATGCATGAATGTGTGTGGACATATATAGGATCCTTGAACTGTTTGAAAATTATTTGACAACATAATACCCCTTCCCCTAAATGCTCCAGTATATAAATATCAAAGTTTAATAACTAGAGCTGGGAGGGAGGTGCATGCTTGTTATCCTAGCACTCAAGAGGCTGAGACAAGAGGTTCACTTTGAGTTTGAGGCCAACCTGGGCTACAAAGAGAGCTCAAGCCCATCCTGAACTGCATAGTGAGACCCTGTCTCCAAAAGACAAAAAATAAATTAATTAATTAATTAATTAATAAGTCACTTCCAGGAAGAGACAATATCAAATCACAAGTTATACTAGTTGTCATACAAAAGAATCTAAAGTTTTAAACTAACAAATATAAAGGGAAGCAAACAAAATGAAAAATACTAAAAATACCAGTAATACTGAAATGCTGAAAGGACCCAAGGATGCATAGAAATTCAGATACTTCCATCATGTGAATAACTGTAGTTCAGTTCTGTCCAAGTTAACTGCTTGCTTTTATTAACAAAAACAAAAATCAACTATACACAGACATAACCTTCATTTCACAGACTTGATTCTTTCTTTTCTTTCTTTCTTTCTCTTTTCAATACTAACAATTGAACCCAGGGCCTCTGCTATCTTTTCTCTGAGCTATATCCCCAGCTCTTTTTTTTAAAAAAATGTATATATTATTTATGAGTACATGTGTGTAGTGAATACATAACGTTTACTCTCCTTATATGGGGTTGTTGCATGTATATAACACATGTCAATTCCTTTTTTTTTTTTCCATCTCCTTTCCTTTCCTCCCTCCCCCCATTTGTATTTTGAGCCAAATTCTCACTAAGTTGATAAGTGCTAAGGCTGGGCTCAAATTTGTGATCTTCCTGCCTCAGCCTCTCAGAGCACTGGGATTGCAGGCACACACCATTGAAACCTGACTTTTTTTTTTAAAGAAAGAAAAAAAAACAAAATAGAAAAAGAAAGGACAGAATAATACAGAATTCAAAAAATTAACACTAAGAAATTGCTAGTTGATATATTACATATTGTCATCTTAGAAATAGTTGTTCAAGTTACAAAATCAAAGCATAAGAAGTGGATAGACACTCAAACATTGACAGTGCAAACCATTCTGTTCAATGATCCAATAAAAATTTAGTACTATGGTCATCTATCTTACACACTTATAGTTATATTCTTTAGAGCACGAATTTTCTGAAGCACATCTATATGTCCAATTCTTGGAAATTGCCTAATCCTGTTATTCAACACACACACACACACACACACACACAACCAAATTGTATAGTTTTGGTTTTCAATCCTAATTTCCTGAATTTCCACTGACTCCAAAGGAATTATGAAAACTGTTATTTAACAGAACAATTTCAGTTGTGGGAAACTAATAGTGTTACGATGTACTTTGGGCCAAAGTACCAGCTACAGAGTTGTTATAAAAAGAAAAAGGTACACATTAACCAAGCTAATAAAAATTACCACAAAGAGATCTGCTGGAGAAGACCAGCAAAAATGTGAAACACTACACCATAAACATCCCACAGTAGTGCCACAACACACTCACTACTCCCTAGCACACACTGGCTCTGTTCCATCCAACCCACCCAATGAAAGGGCTGGGGTGAGCTGTGTGGGCAGCCTGGAGGGTTAGTTCCATTTTTATGGTATTGGTAATGGGGTGGGACTCAGACATACAAGAATCCCAAAAGCACATGCATTCCACAAACACATGACCCTATTTTAGCCAAAGTCCACATTCAGCTTAACGAACTGGAAGGCCTCTTTGTAAACCAAGATTCATCCGTCAGCACTTCCAAACAGTCACAGGGCCAAAGAGCCCCCACCCAGCCACTGAGAGCTCACACGCAGAAGGACAAGGCAGGCACAGGCAAGGGACCAGTGGAGCATGGCCCAGAGGTGGCAGGCGCAGCAAGGCTATCTCAGGAGAAAGCTGGAAACACAGCCCCAAAACTGTCAGGGTATCTGAGCAGAGAAAAACCACCAAACACCACGCAATCACAGAAAAGGCCCCCTGATGACAGTGTGGGGACTACCCACTTCATGGGGAAGGCCGTGACTGGAGAAAGAAATTTTTTAAAAAAACCAGATACTACCTTGCTGTGGAATGAGCTGTTCACCCTGAGGCAGAGCCCTCAGTCTCCTCATCTGCAAAATGAGCAGCAGACCTCCACGTTCTTCCCATAGTAGTAGAAAGAGAACACACACTGGACTCAGATTCTGGTCCCACAGCTTATTAACATGTCACACTCTACCTCAGTTTCGTCATCTGGAACATAGGAATTCAACTATGAACTGTGCTGCTATAAACATAAATATGTATGTCTGTAATATGACATTGTTAACACTTTTGGAAAGATACTTAGGAGGGGAGTAGCTGGGTTGAATGGAATTGCTAGTTTGAGTTTTTTGGAGAATTTCCATAGTGATTTCCATAGTGGTTGTACTAGCTGACAGTCCCACCAACAATGCAGAAGGGTTCCCTCCTCCTACCTAACCCTGCAGACTCACCAGGATTTATTATTGATTGATTTCTGATGACATCCATTCTTTCTGGAGTAGGATGGAATCTGTTGTTTTAATTTGCATTTCATTTCTCTAACGGCTAATGATACTGAACATTTCTTCGTGTATGTATTGGGCATTTGTACTTCAAGTGTCTATTCATCTCACTTGCCCATTTTTTGATTGGGTCTTAATTTTGGGGGAAGTCAAATCTTTTTGGATTGTTTATGTATGCTAGATATGAGTCCTCTAGGTATGAGGAATCACTATCAAAAATTTTTGTAACCAGAGATGGTGGCACATGCCAGTAATTCTAGCACTCAGGAATCTGAGACAGGAGGACCACCATGAGTTTGAGACTAGCCTGGACTACATAGCAAAATCCTGTCTCAAAAAAATTTTTTTTTTCTTTCAACAAGAGCTACATCATGGAAGCTGTCTTGTAGGCATTCATTCAACAAAATGAATGGATGAAGAAAAAGTGGCATACAATGGAGGACTATTTAGCCATAATAAAGTTTGGCTTAAGTTATTTGTAGGAAAATGAATGCACTTTATAGACCATAACGCTAAATGAAATCAAACACATGAGTTTAAGTATCACATTGTTTCTCTTATATGAGAAGCTCACAGTAAAAATAAAGAGTAAAATAAATAGAAAAAAAGGAGATAGATCATTCTCTAAGGGAAGGAGATAGAGAGATGGGGGAGGGTAAAAGGATGAAAAAAGGAATTGGGACATGTTATGCACATGTTCCAATCTGCACAATGTTAACATTATGTACCACACACACACACACACACACACACATATGCACACATACTTAAGTGCCAGAAACAAACAAACAAGATTCTACCACCATCAACTGGGGCAAGATCTGCCAGTGAACAATGACTTAAAAAAGCAGTTTAGTCCTCACTCCCAGTGAGAAATTCCAGAGGCTGGAAGCCCAAGACTTGCAAAAGTGGCCCTGATCCACAAAATCCTCAGAGGACAGGTTTCATCTGTCTTGATGGCCTTTATCCCAGTCACCTCAAGGTTCAAGATGGCTGCTAGAATTCCAGCCATGTCTGCATTCTAAGAGAAAAGGGAGAAAGCAGGAAGAGACAAATCCCAGGAAAATCCAGTGTGACAACTGCTTACATTCAGAATATAATCTCACGGCCATACCAAGCTGTAAGGTGGAGGGGAAAACAGTTTGATTTCAGACAGCTATGTATACAATCAAAAACTGGGGTTCTACTATAAAAAAGAAAACTGACAGATCTGTGACTCCCCCAAATCATTTTAAGGATTACACTGCAAATTATACATATAATGTCTAATGTTTGCTGGGCCCAGAAACAGCCCCAGAGCTAGCATCCCCTCATGGTGACACTGACATTTAAGCAGTGTGGTTCCAGGAGCTTCACAGCCCTTCAGAAAAGCAGCCTCCATCACCTGCTCTCTCCCTTACGGCCTCGTTTCTGGCTGCCACCCATACGCAACCTGTGTTCCAGCCATACAAAGCCATCCTCTTTCCTGGCCCTACCACTGACCTCCACCACCTCCTGCCTGCAGGATGAGCTCCCCTCTGTGACATCAGGTCTCCCTTACCTCATTTTACCCCAGGTGGCAAGTGCTCTCCTCACAGGCTTCCTCCACACAGCACCCATGACCAGAGGAGACAACGGCAGCTGGTGTTTGGTGCCAGCCAATCCTATGCCTTTCTATACAGCTTCTTGGTGATTCTCCAACCCTGCGTCATGGATATAATGCCCCCATTTTAAAGACAAAGAAACTGTGGTACAGGAAGGTTAATGACCTGTCCAAGAACACACAGGTAGCACAGAGCAGAGGCAAAATTCAAACCTAGCCTTCTGGACCTGAGAGTTTACTCTGTTAGCCACCAAATTACCAGTTAATTACCAGTGAATTGTCAGCTTGGCTGGCTTCAGACACCCCTGGAGAGATGACTGGCCACAGATGTACACTCCCCTGACCGCTGGGTTGAATGTGTCTGTCAGGAAGTGGAGCCAAGGCTGAGGAGGTGGTATCTGGGTGCACACACGCCTTTGGAAGATCTACCTCTAGCCCCCATCCTTCCCCATCCCTGCTTCCTAGTGGCCATCTTTGCTCCACCGCACCCTTCCGCCATGATGTTCCTGCCCTGGAGCCCACCAATCACAGCAGAGCCATCTGAAACTGTGAGACAAATTAAACCTCTCCTCCTTCAACCTGTATCTAGTTGGTCCCAGCAATGGGAAAGCGACTGATACAGCAACCGATATGTTGGCTCCTCTGAGAGTAACAAGAGAGAATGACAGACAGACATAGGCACAGATACACCCCCAAAAGAGGGAGACTCTTTCCATCTGGGTTAACAAAGCTAGTCAGAAAACTGAATCTAAGCATCACGGGACAAGCTTTACCCGGTGGCCAGAGAATGGAAAAGCAGGAACTTAGCTCACAGATCAACATCTCACCTCACTTAGGATTGGAAGATTATATAGATGCAAAGTAGCAGAAATGAAGGGGGGACACAGGCCCTCAAGGAGGAAGAATATTCATGTCCTTTCCTAGAATGGGGGGAGACCTCTTGGAACTCGGGTGCTACCACTTTTTTCCTCTTATGGTGTTTCCAGTCATGGTGCTTGGTAAATGTGTCATTTACCATGGAAATCAGATTATAACGAATTCAGAGGTCATCTGGAGTTTCCTCTGAAGGCCATCTGAGATCCAACTGCCTAAAGAGGAACTTCTAGACTTCAGACATCCTGTCCTCAAAATATACATGATAGGGTGGGGCAGAAATTCACCTGGGTCACCTGGACTGTACAGGAACCAACCACATCAGGTTACCTTGATTACCTGCATGACAGGATGGGTGTCATTTTAGAACAGGAATAGTCAAACCACATATTGCAGCATGCATGCAGCCCACTGCTTGATTTTTTTTTTGTTAGTTTGTTGTTTATTTTTTGTTTTGTCCTGTGTTTTGCAATAGTGAGAATTAAATCTAGGGACTCTTGAGTTACATTCCCCACATGCCCTGCCTTTTTTTTTCCTACCCTGAGATAGAACCTCTCTCACTGAGTTACCCAAGCTGAGCTCAAACTTGTAATCCTCCTGCCTCGGTCTCTGAGTAGCTAGGATTCCTAGGGTATATCATCACACATGGCCCAACCCCTGTCTTACACATAAAGTTTTATTGAAACAGCTCTGCCCACTTATTTATAATGGAAGGGTTGCCATGGAAACTATAGAGCCCACAAAGTCTGAACTATTTCCTATCCAGCCCTTAGAGACCACATCTGCCCTCCATGTTCAGACTGCCAGCTTCTTACAGCAGGGCCTATGCTTTCTGCTGCTTCTATCGCCTGCTTTTTCCACACAGCACCTGGCACACACGCAAAAGGTACCCAACAAATATATGGAGGGGGGACATCCTCATCACAAAGAAGAATATGATGGTTGCAGTGTGATGCTGCAAGCTCACTGGGGCTGTGAAAGCTTCCTAATTCTGTCCAAATTGGCAGTCCACAAGCCCAGGTAAACCATCAGGGTGGGTTTCATCGTGTTTTTAGTGGCCTGCCAGAGCATCACAGGTGACAGCTATGGAAACAAAGTGAGGGTCATCTCCATCTGTCCCCTCCCCCAGTCCACTCCTCCCCACTAACCACCATGTCCACCCTCGATCTCATCTGCCCCAGGTGGCTTCCCAACCCTATACACCCACCTCAGTGCACATCACAGGCCGTATGGCTGGCCTCACAGATCAACTCTTAGAATATGCCAGAAAGAACAACAACTGATGTTGGTTGCCTTTTAACTTTTTATACCTTCACCAATATATTTATAAAAAAAAAGGGCCAAACCACACAGAAACACAAATAGTCCTCTTAAAAGTACAACCCAAAAAGAAAAAGTTGTCCATGGCCCAAAGGCCTTCTCTGAGTCTTCAAGGAATAAAAGTCCTACAAGACTGTATAATATTTCCTAATTTTATCATTGTTTTGACATCATGGCATGAAGCACAAATAAAGCACTTTCTTTCTGGGCTGTGACCATATTCAATACAGTCTGGGTTATCAAAAATCAAATTCTGGACTTGTTTTCTTTTTAATTTTGTCTTGGCCTGGCCCCAAATTGCATGAGTAGAAACCAAGCAGAACTGCAAAAAGCCTCCTGTGTTTCCAGTACAATTACTTCAACTCTTCTTTCAGGGCTCAAAGGCCCAAACGGCTTCTCTTCCCAGAGTCCAACACAAGCTGACTATGTCCATATGCGGCCAAGACAGGCATCCACCGTGCACGTGGAACATTTAAGTCCACTGGGTCCTCAGGTGTGGGAGGAAGGGCTGAGACAGACCTGGAGATTTGCTAAGGCCAGGTCTGAAACAACCCAACAGCTTACACATGAAGTTACTAACCCTGAAAGTGGGAGTGTAAGATGATTCAACCCCATATAGCTGTCTATATGGGATCCATCTGTCCTGTGATCCAGCAATTCCAATCCTAGAGATTTACCCTAGAGAAATAAAACTATATGTCCACACAGCCTCTTGCACACAAATAGCAGCACTACTTATAACAGCTCAAAACTAGGAACAACCCCAATATCCACCAAAAGTGTACACAGATTGTGGTATATCCATGGGATGTAATACCATTCAACAATAAAAAGAAACAAATTACTAACTACTGATGGCACAGGAACCTGGACAAATCTCAGAGCATTATATTAATATACTGAACCTAAAAAGGATATCCTGTATACTTCTACTTACATGAAATCCAAGAACACATGAAACTGATTCATGGTAACAGAAATCAGATAGGGCTTGAAAGGGAAGCAGAATTGGCTAGAAAGAAGCACAAAGCAATTTCCAGGGAGGGAGAAGGTCGAAACGCTCCGTTTTTTTCAGAGCAATGGTTACATGCTATAAACAACTATCAAAACTCATCAACCAGAACTTCTAAGATTCTTCATACTAATTAATCATTCTGATGATAAAATAGAAAACACAGATTATTACACGTATACTTCCAAATCTGATTATTCAACAAGATTTAAAGAAACTCTGATTCATGTGTTACAGGAAATTAGTTTTACTCATTGGCATTAGAAACAATTTGCCTCAGTATGTTGCCTATCTTACATTTGCTCAGGGGATCTGTCTAGCAGACAGAGAAGAAAGTCCACCTGCTCTTTCTAACAAGCCCACTTAAGGTCATAACAGCCACGTAGGCTGGTCTATGAAAGAGATGCCTGTCACCATGGTAACCACTGAGGGGTGGGAAAAGTGGATGGGGGCAGGGAGACAGAGATCTTAGGACCCAGCTTAAAACTATGACAATGTGGCATTCTGAATTAATGACTTCACCCTCAAGATGCCCATAACCTAAAGCCTGGGACCTGTAAATGGTGCCTTACATGTCAAAAACTCTGGCATGTGACAGAGGTGATTAAGGACTTTGAGATGGGAAGATTATCTTGGATTATCAGGATGGGCAATGGCACAAGTTCTCCTAAGCTGAAGCAGTGGGCAGTCTGACACACACAGTGTAGGCAACAAGGCCGTGACTGAATTGATACAGTTACGAGCCAAGGAAGAGTGACAGTCACCAGAAGCCAAAAGACACAGGGAATGGACTCTCCCTTAAAGTTCCCAGGGGCAATGCCAATACTTTGTCCTGGCAACAACTTGACTATGGCTCAGGAAGAGTGATTTGAGACTTTGGCCTGCAGAACTTCAGAAAAATAAATCTGTGTTGCTTTAAGCTACAGAGTTTGCAGTCATTTGTTACAAAAGCCGTAGGAAACTGATATCGACTGGAAGCCCCACATCCAGCACGGCTTCTGCCAACAGTCCACACGCCCCAGGATCAACTCAAAATTTCCAATGAACGTTCAAGATAGTAAAACTTTTTTTTTTTTCTTAAAAGACAAGGTCAGAAAATATCTCCATTCCCAGGGAATGCAGAATAGATTTCCTCAGCAAGAGTCAGCAAGAACCAATCATAGAAAGTAACAACTAAAACAATGTGGCCACAGTAAAATAAATAATTTGTGCTTATCAAGGCATATACAGCATGAAATGAAGTTCAAAGAGGCCACACTAGGCCGTAGTGCTGTCATCAGAGTGCGGGACGGGGCACAGGCACAGTGGCAGACGTTGGCTGCTGGCTCACGATCTGGTGTGTTCCTTTGTAAAGCTCTGACCTGCACACCCTCCTGATTTGGGTATTTTTCTACGCATCTGTTGGACTTCAAATTTAATCCTCGGTTACTCAGAGATGATGTAAAGGTATGACAACCTTTTTCTCTCAGTTCCTTCAAAACACAAAACGGAAGTTTACCTTAGGAAAAAAGAGAAAAAATAAAAATCACCCATCATTCCACCGATGCAGGAAAACTGGTAACCATCTGCCGTGAATCTCCACAGACAAATACTTTCTATACACTTAAGAAGTATGGGAGGGCAGATCCTGTGGGGAGTGGTTAATGCAAAGCAGGTATTCAATAAGCATTTTAAACCATAAATGAATAAATCTTGGTATATACTGTTTTGTAACCTAGGCAACCATCCCTTTACTATTACAGTCAAGAAAGCAATCAGTGTCCCTAAGGATCTTCTTGCACAGCCTCAAAACAGTCTGGCAGCCTAGACTGCAGGATGTGCAAACACACACAGGCAAGAGTATAAAACCCAGGGCAGTGATATTCAACTCTAGTATAACCAATGACCTTTAAAAATATTTTAAAATATTGGATTATTCTCCCCCAAAAAGCTCACTTGAATTCAATATTAGCTTAAAAAAATTAACATACGTTCCAGTGATACGTGTGTGTGTGTGTGTGTGTGTGTGTGTGTGTGTGTGTGTGTGTATAAGCATGTGCATGCTGGGAATCAAGCCCAGGACTTTGTGAACAGAAACCAAGCTCTCCAGCACTGAAGCACAGCCCTAGCCTCTGCTCAAGGTGACTTATTTCAGTGGAATAGGCAATCCCAAAATGCTGGAAGCAAACACTGCATTTTTAAAGTATGCTTTAATCTGGATCAAGTCAAAAGCAAGCCCCCCGCTCTTTGGTCACTACGGGTAGTTGTCGTGGACCCTAAGTTAGGGCGGACATGTCCCAAGAAAAGTGTGATCCCCTGACCGAAAGACAAAGACGGATGGCTGCCAAGAGCAGAGCAAGTGATAAACATCTTAACACAATGACAAGATGACAAGCAGGTACATGATCAAGAATTATAATATTACTATATTACTACTTACTGCTATTGTTAATATATGATTAACTATATTATCCATAATATATATTAACTAGCATTGGCCAAATCAAAACTAATCCTGGTTTGATTTCTTCTCCTCTTTCCATTGTCTTATTTACTCAACATCATGAACTATTATGGTCAGGATATGTTTGTCCCTTGCAAATCTCATGCCGAAATCTGGACCCCAGTATGCCAGTGCTGAGAGATGCTGGATTACTTAAGAGATGTCTGGGTCACAAAGCCTCCACGTTCATAAAAAGATCAATGCAACCCCACAGGGAACTAGTTTAATTCTCAAAAGAGTGAGGAGCCACTCTCTCAGGACTAGGTTAGTGAGGGCAGAAGATGTCACAAAGCCAGGTCACCCCGTCATGCTTTGTTACCTTCCGCAGGGATGTGACTGCCCCTCCCCCTCCACGGTGTTGTCACAAGCACAAGGCCTTCGCCAAATGCAGCCTCGACTGTGGTCCAAATCAAGTTCTTTCTTTAATATATTACCTAGTCTTGATGTTTTGTGATAGCAAGAGAACAGACTTAAGAGACTTCCTGAACCAGAGCCTGTCCTCAATACTGGGAACACACCAATGACCAGGACAGACAAAATTCTCTATCCTCAGGGAAGTTACAGTCTAGAATGTGTCACACACACACACACCCAGAGCAGGCCAGGTAAAATCCAAGGTTCTAGAGAAAAATAAAGCTGGGAGAGAAGACAGAGATTCAAGGCTTGGGAAGAGAAGGTAAAATATCTGGATCCAAGTTTTTAAAAGATCCCTTTAAAACAAAATCATCATTTCTCCCCAGCTCCCTCACCTGCTAACAACCCTGTTATAATTATTTTAATATGGTCCCTCAGTAACCAGAGCACTCAACTAAAAAACAAGAATATTATGAACCAGAAAGTCGGTTTAAGAAAGGACAAATTGAAAATCCAATAACAGGTACCACTTCTCATAGCCTGCTCTGTACTATTCTCAGTCTCTTATACACTAGTGATCACATTCACTGCTTCCACTGAATTAATGACAAGAGTAGGACTGTTTTCCTCATTTAACAGAAAATAAACCGATGCCCAGAGCAACAAAGGCACTGGCCCAAGGCCACACCTGTGCTATCTACACTACTATGCCCCAATAAGTGCCCACCGGCAGCCTCCTTTTCTCAGCATCTATCATCCTCATCCTACTCAAGATTTGCCTTTTGGTATTTCAAGAGTTCTTGCCTCCCCACCCAGAACACAAAAAAGGACTGGAGGCTGATTTCATATAGTCCTTGTCCTCTTTTCTCCAGATAACAAAAAGTGAATGGTAAAAAAGACTCTCAAATATTAAGTAACAATTTCTAGATCAAATTAGAAATTATTTCTTTAAATACTCCATGTTACAAATAATCCCCAAGGCGTTCCATTTCAGATTGAAAGTAAATTAGTCATAGGGCCGCTGAGAATTCTTGCAGCCAATCAGCTGCTAGGCACGGACTTCTCAAACCTGACACAGCCCAGACAGAACTCATCTTACCTGCAAAACACATTCCTCTCCCACATTCCTCATCTTTGCAAAGGACACCTCAAACCCACCCCCACAATCTCTCAGGACCTACAAAAGCAGGGGCATGGTTAGTGTCCTCCCTTTTCTGTCTCATACCTCTACATGCAATCCATCAGCAACTTCCTCCGCTCCACTTTAAATCTGTCTCTCCAGCTCCCAGCCTCCCACAAAGCCCAAGTCCCTTGCAGGTCTTGTCCAGACCACTGTGAAGGGTTCCTAACTGGTTCCCCCTGCACCATCAGGTCTCCTGACAGAAGCCAGAATAAACACAAACTGAAATTCCCACAAGATCCTCTGTGCTCTGTGCACAGGGCTTTAGGTTTATTCTTCCCTAGTTCATTTAGTGTTTAAACCAAAACATGAGTGATAAGACAGAGCATTCTGGGCAGGGGATTTGGCTCAGCAGCATAAGTGCCTGCTTGGCAAGCACGAGGTTGTGAGTTCAATTCCCAGTACCAAAAAAAAGAAAAATAGAGCATTCTATCTTATTCTAGCATAAAAAGCCAGACATGGAGGTATATATATTCCTGTATTACCAGTTTTCAGGAGGCTGAGGCAAGAGAATCATGAACTCAAGGCCAGGCTGAGACCCTTTCTCAAACAAAACAATACCAAACAAAACAAAGAAAGAAAGAAAATATGAATACCAGTAGGCACTAAATCCACATTTAAAATCATTTCCACAAACTTTTTTTATCTCATCACCTTGTTTTAAAATCTTCACAGCCCTTCCACATTCAGAATCCTTTTTGATCACTTATTTAGATGCACTGCTCTTTGATGCCTGTAAGCCTGAACTATTTTCTTTAAATATATATAATAATGGGTTGGAGAAGCCAGGGATTTAACTCAGTGGCACAGCACCTGCCTGGTAAGCGTGAGGTCATGAGTTAGATTTCCAGTACCAAAAAAAAAAAAAGGACTGTAAAAAAACCATTTGTGACATTTAATCTTAAATTATCTATCTCCTTAATTGACTTAAGAAACTGCTGGAGAGGTGCCTGGATCATGGAAATGCAACACTCCTCAGTGGGTGAATCCACTGATGTTCACAGCTGGAAGTTCTGTGGAAGGTGTGGACCAGCTGGAGGAGGTGGTCACTGGGGGCCGTTCCTTTGGAAGGTCTATCTCTTGCTGTGCACTTCCTCTATGCCCAGCTCTCTGTCACCATGAAGTGGGCAGTTTTGTTCCACCATGCCCTCTGCCTCCATGTTTGCGTTGCAGCCAGCCAACTGTGGACTGACTCCTCTGAAACCACAAGTCAAATTAAACCTGTCCTCTTTAAGCCGTAGGTCTGAGGTAACCGGAAAGTTGACCAATACACCCTTAATGTACTTTTCCTCTTACTCTGATTACTCTGACCCAGAGTATGAGCCCAAAGTGTTGGACTTACTCTCCTGAGTCAAGTATGTTTCATACATATGGTTTTCTCTCCTGAAACCTCTATCACACTGAGTTTGTTTTCTGGCCCAAACTGCCTTCCTAAGTGTCCCAATGGATGTAAGGATGCCACAAATAAACAAACTAAGGTAAAATATGATGCTGAAAGTTACAATACACACTTTACATTAACTCAGGGGTATGCAAGAGAGCATCAGGATAAAAGGAGTTTGGGAGAGATTGATGTTAAGTTCTGGAAGCTGGTAAACAATCTTATCAATGGCACAGCAACTTGGGAGGACTCACCAGGAACTGAGACTGCAGGTTGGTCATTATTGTAACTGAAGACACTTAGAAAGAACTACCAAAGGATGATGTTATGAGGCCCCAAAACAAAAAGGGAACACAAATCAGTGAGGGCGACTATTTATACCAAAGCATTTCATTAGACTAGTGAAGGGGTGGGCTCACTACTTCATGAGAAGACCCCTGAGTTTTGTATACTTAAACAGCTTCCGCTCCTAGAACAGAATCTGGTACATAGCAGGTACTCAATAAAATGGTCTCCAAATAAAAAAGCTAATTGAACAAATAAGTATTTTTTAAAGCTTCTATCTTTTGGCTTCTCTCTCTCTTTTTACTAATCTAGATCTCCCTTTCTAAGACCTCTATAGAAAGAAGTATTCAATCACTGGGTCATAAATCTTCACCAGACCATTAATGGACCCTCAGCCACAGTTCAGAGAATACAACATGGGGAATATAAACCCTTCATGGAAACATTAACCATTAGAGACAGCGAATGCTCTTGGAGTCAGCAGTATACTTGGAAAATGGTGAGTCTACTGAGGTAAAAACAATCTTCACAGGCAGCAGTAAACTGCAGTAAATCAACTCAGTAAAGACACAACCTCACCTAGACACACCCAGCACCATGCATAATGCCACAATTTATGCAGGAAGCACCATGCATAATGCCACAATTTATGCAGGAAGCCTTCAACCAATCAGCTTTATTATTAACTTTGCCTCTTCTCATCCTTGTTTGCAATCTAAACACTACGGTGAGTTTAAAACTAGGCAACATTACTTCAATGCCTCCTAAATGTACTCCAAAAAGACAAATTCTTTAATACACATTGCGGGTGAAACACTGAACCCAAGCAAGTAAAATAACTGTAATCCAGAGTAAAAGCTCCATTGGCCTCCCAAGCTACTAGAAGAAAAAGCATTAAAAGTGGCTGCCCCACACACCAACAAAATGCTGTCATTTACCAGGCACCTTGAAGTACTAATAACAAGACAGAATTGCCAAGAACTGAAATTAGATTTAATCATCTCATACCTCTCTCATCCTACACACTATTTTTTTCTTTCAACAAATGAGGGGGAAAAGGAGAGGCAAGGGCAGGCACTGATGCTATTCTGAGAAATGAAAGGATTCAAAAAGTTAAGTACAACTTCCACTAAGATAGTAGCAGATCTCCAAGGAAACCCAAGGGATTTGAAAAGTTCCACGTCTAGAACATCAATAGAGAATTCATTTTTCCATATATCCAAAGTCCTCTTCCTGCAAGCTGAGTTTCATGTGAAGTAGCAGGCTGGTATGTTTCAGCTGGCCAGCAATGTGAACATACCCTAACAGCCCACAAGAAAAGATGACCAAGTAATCCGGTCTACCCCACAGAGATAAGCAAGGCTTTTCAAGATGTGATTCAAATCTTACAGACATCCTTAAGAGTCCCAAATCTATTAAGATTCAAGGACTATCAAAGACAGGGCAAAGGATCTCATGGACCTCTCCAGTGCTTTTGCATTCCTATTGGTCTCCAGCTTTTTGTTTTTGTAGTTTAAAAACGTCAGCCGTAGCGTGGCATCTGACCCTTGACTCACAGTTGTAGTCCACACACTCGCCCCCTACCCAAGTGCCTAGACGCCCATTTCTTTGCTAGCCTCATCGGTCCACGTGACCATAACTAAGTTTCCCAACTTTGAAAGGTGAGAATACAGAAAACTTCCAAAATCACCTAAAGAAGAAGTAATAAAATAGCAAACTTCCCATCTTTTTTTTTTTTTTTTTTTTACTATTTTCTTTTTTTGATATCAGGAACCGAACTCAGGGCCTCGCGCTTGCCAGGCAGGCGCCGCACTTCTGAGCCACATCCCCGGCCCCAAACTTCCCATTTTTGAAAGACAAGACTTTTCTTTTTAGTTGAAACGTCCTACTGCAGAGAGCGGACACTAGAAGTCTCGAACTGGGGAATTCCAAGGGGCCGAGAGTAAACTGCGGGTTTTCGCGGGCGGTGGTGCTGTTTTTCAAACACTAAAGTGTAAAAGCAACGTGGTGGAGAATTGCTGTGATCCAACCGGACGTGCCACTGCTACAACGGGGCACAACGCACCCACTCTCTTGCAGTCATTCTTCAGAAGTGAAGGAAACAGCTGGTGGCTGGGCAGGGAACCCAACCTGCGCGCTCCTCCAGCCGCCCCAAACCTTGCAGGAGGAAATCAGGGCTGCTGCCTCCCTCCCGCCTCTGCGGTGCGCCCCATCCCGAGGACTCCACCTGGAGCGGAGCAGGGACGTGGGCAGGGCGCGGTGCACAGGCAACACCGGTTCGCGGGTGGCACCATCACGCGCACACGCGCGCGCACACACCCCGAGAGGCGCGCGGGGAGGGGCGCGCGGTGGCAGTGGCGGTGGCGGTGGCGGCGGCGCGGGCGGCGGGCGCGTTACCTGTTTTGCCAGCCCTGGAGGAGGTTGGTGTATTTGCTGAGCACGCCCTCGAGCGCCGGCTCCCTCCGGCGAGTGCCTCCCCCAGACGGGCTCGCGGCCACCGAGCCAGGGCTGCTGCGGCTGCCCCCGCCGCCTAGCCCAGCTGCAGAGGGCCGGCCAGAGACCCCCCGGCCCGCCAACGAGCAGGAGGGCGAGGAGCCCGCCGAGGTGGCGCGGCTGCTGCTTCGGCTGCTGCTGTTGCTGCCTCCGCCGCCGTCTGCGCCCTGGGCCGCCCTCTCCATGGTCCGTGCGCGCCCGGGACGCGGGTCCCCGCCGCGGTGGCGGCCCCGGTGCAGCGGCGGCTACTGCTACAGCTCTGAGCGCCCGGGCCGCGAGTGGCTGCTCCAAATCCCCGGGAAATGCCTGACTCATACAGGAGGAAGAGGAGGAGGAGGCGCCGAAGGAGAGCTGGGAAGGAAGCCAACCGGGCTAGATGCAGCTGCGGCCGCCCCTCCTCCCGCCGCGGCCGGCCCGGCCCTCCCTCCACACTAGTTTCCCCGGCAAGTTCGGAGCTCGCGGCCGCTTCTGCGAGCCCTCGGCGGGTCCCTCCTCCTCTTCGCATCTGCGATCGCTCACGCTCTGAACCGGGGGACGCCCCGGGGACCAGCCACAAGGTGGGCACGCCCAAAACCCACACCCTGCCGCCCTCGCATTCCCGCTGTCGCCCCCTCTCGGATCCGAAGAGGCAAAGGGAATCTCTGCTTGTCACTCCCCACCCCCAGCCCACCTCGGGACCCGGAGGGAGGGGCGACCCCACCCACCAGGTCCACTCGGATTTGCACCCGCCCCGCCTGATACTAACGAGCTGCCTGAGCCAGACACGTACACAGTAACCTGGAGATCAGCTCGCCTGCAGGGCAGAGGAGTTGCCAGGAGGCCCTCCGGGTTCGTCTGTGTGAATGGAGGGGGAGGGGAAGGACAGGTAACTGTCACAGGTGAGTTCGCCCTGGGCGTTTTCCCCTAAGCCCAGTTAGGCGAAATGTATAACACACACCAGGGCAGGACTGGGGTGAGAGGAAAGGACTTAGGTTCTCTTAGTGCCTCCTTGAAATGAGTGCACTAGGGTACAAATATGCTGACCTCTCCCTAAACCACGCTTTTAGGAACGTAGACTAACCTGACAAGTCAAAACCGACCCTTCTTATCACGTTGCCCCAGGCACTTGGAACCAGAGACTGCAGCAGGAAGGCAAGTGAAACAAATATTCATTTGCATACATCACTGTTCTCTGTTAGCTGTAACTTCAATCCCCCACCCCCACCCCAAGACACACTACACTTCAACTGTTTCCAAGACTAGAAGGCTCGCTATTTAACACAAGTAAATGAGTTGCATTCTTTCCATCCCACTAATAATTTTTGTGAAATATTCAGTGTAATCTATAAGTTTCTAAAAGTACTTAGCAAAAAGCTCTGAGGTGCTTGGACTCACGCACCCACCCACCCATCCACGCACGCACACACGTAACCAAAGATGATAGATGATAGGTGATAGTGATCCTATCCAAAGGACCTCAGGCCTCAACCCTTTCCGGCTTCATATCCTTCCAGGAAGGTTTCAGAGAAGGGTAGCTCTAGAAATTTTCACGGAGAAGTTGCCATGGCTCATGAGTAGTAGTTGTGTCCCCAAATAAATTACAATTCTAGATGCCTATAACGGTGCAAAAAGTTTTTTCCAAGAAAGAGACTGCTACACAGACTAACAGTAAAGCCAGTTTAAATCTATGATCTCGATCAAGTTACCTCTTAGCTTTAGTTTTTGCGCCTTCAAGATGAGACTAATAGTGTTGGCATGATGAATTCTAAAAGAATGTATTTGTTCAGAATATTTACTGGTTCTTATAGGAGGAGTACTGACCTCAGGCTGGCCCTTGGAATTGCTCCGGCAGTGGAATTAGAACAGAAATAATAACTGCTACTTGCAGATATCAACTCAGCCATCATCTAGCTCTGCCTGCCTTCTCACTCCCTTATCTCAGGCAAGCAGCAGCCCTAAAATAGGGCCATTCAGTAGGTTAGGTCCCCTGAAAAGACATGGGGACCAGAGAATGGCCCATTAATGTTAGACATGTAATATGCATGAAATTTGTTTTAAGCCCCTGAGATTTAGCACCATAACTTTGCCTAAATCTGATACCTATGGATCAGTATACAAGTGTTCACTGAATCCTTCACTGACAGATGGAGGAGGGGAGATACCATACTGTAAATGTTGTCACCGCTCTTTTTTTTTAATTGGAGACTGCAACCCTGAGCTCATGCTAAAAATGCAGAAGTGGCATCATTTTATTTCATATCATATAACCTACAGATTTTCCACCCTATCCAGTCAGTCAATCACTGGATGAGATAGACCAGCAAATTCTCACTGTGGGCTAAAAAAACAGACCCTTGAGACAGTGTGGTTAAAGGGGGAGGGGCTGATTTTGAGAGAATAATTAAAGTCTGGCTGGGCCAGGAGCAAACTGACTGTTTAGGATCAAAAAAATCTGTAATCAAGAAGGCAATCAGGAGTAAGAAGTGAAGCCAGGTGTGGTAGGACACGCCTGTAATCCCAGCCACTCATGAGGCTGAGGCAGGAAGATCGCTTTGAGTTTGAGGCCAGCCTGGATTTCATAGGAAGTTCAGGGTTTGCTTGAACTACAAATCAAGAGCCTGTTTCAAAAAAAAAAGAAAAGAAAAAAGAAAGTAGTAAAAGTTGAGTAGAGCAGGTCTGCTGAGGAAAGAGGCAAAATTATGAAAGAAAAAACACATGCTGTTCCCTCTGCTGGCAGCACACTTTCCTGCTCCCTTTCACCTGGTTTATGCTGGTTGTTCATGGAGTTTTGAATTAAATCACTTCAGCCACACGTGGTAACACATGCCTACAATCCCAGCACTTTGGGAGGACGAGGCAGAAGGACAGAGAGAGGGCTTGCGCCTACCCTTAGTGACTTGGTAAGACCCTGTCTCAAAATTTAAACAGAAAAATACTTAAAAAGACTTTTGAATTCCCAGGACAAGAGGCAACGGTGTCTCGTCTTCCGCAAAGCTTTCCATGACCTACCCCGTGTAGCAGATGGGAACGGTACCTTCAGGCTTCTCTTTGCAGAGAAAAATATCCCCATAGTAGAAAGACAATTTGAGAACAAATAAATCACAAATTGGCAAAAGAAAAAAAATGGAATACACATTAAAATCACTTGCAAAGTGTGTTGTAGAATATGGCCCATTTTCTTAATTTGCCCAGATAGCATAAATTACTGAAAAATAATGGAAGGCTGGGGATGGTGGTGCACACCTGTAATACCAGCACTTAGGAGGCTGAGGCAGGAGGATCGTTGTGAGTTCGAGATCAGCGTGGGCTACAAGTGAGCTCAAGGCCAGCCTCAACTGCGTAGCGAGACCCTGTCTCAAAAAGACCAAAAGAGAGAGAGAGAGAATAATGTAGCTGGAAACCTAACACCCATCTTTGGCTTTGGGAATAGAAGCCAGGTATGACTGGAGACAAAGCAATCCCTCAAGCTGGGTGGGGTGGCTCTCTAGGAAGCTGAAGCAGGAGCATCCTGAGTTCAAGCCCAGCTCAGGCAACGTTAGCAACTTAGCAAGACCCTGATTCTGAATAAGAAATTTCAGAAAGGACAAGAATAGAGCTCAGTGTGAAGGCCCCTACCTCAGTCCCCGATACTGAGGTAGGAGGGAGAGCAGGGACAAGCAAGCAACAGAAAACCAGGGGTGAGAACAACAACCCAGACAGAGCAAGGACAGTTATGTCAAAGCATCAGGGATCCAACAGATAAAGATCCTGCTCCCTTGCAAGGCCCCTAGGCATGTGCAAATCCAAAAGTACAGGACTCTTGCCTGTGTCCTCATTTCCAGTGAAGTTTTCACACACACACACACACACACACACACACACACACACACACACGGGCTTTGGACCTCATGACACTTCCTCTAAAGACCTCGAATGGTCTAAAGCGCTTCCTCCAGATGAGTGGGCCAAGGCAGGGAGCCCAGCACATGGGTCCTGTCAGATCCCAAATATGCGTCCTCCTGCAATCCCAGGAGTTTTAAGAGATCCAGTACCTGCCCTTACAGGGCCACCGATGCTTCTTATCGGTCCTCTCCTACCCCGAAGTGTGTGTTTGACATCTTTAATATTATCTCACTCTTTTTCCTCCATCTGAGTGCCTTGCTTGGGTCTTTGTCCAAGTTACAGCAAAAACCTGGTAATGACTCCCCCCAGACCCTCTAATAGATATCAACAGTACTACCAAAAAGGAGAAAAGATTTTTAAAAAGGTGTAGCAGAGGAGGGGAAGAACAATTCCAACTGCTGCTGCTGCTACTCAAAATAATGGGCAGAATCCATAGTTCCCAGGAGAGAGTTGACTCCTCAGCTTCTTCAGGTAGCCCTGGAGAACTGGCTTGGGGTTCCCAGTAGTTGTTTCTGGAATTCCCACCTCTAGCTGGGAGTGTCATTCATGCCAGTGACTACAAGGCAGAGGAAGGAGTAAGTGGACAGTGACCTATTTGACCAACTGACATGAACAAAGCCTGGTCTCACATACAGAACAACCTGTCAGGACCAGATCACCCTCTAGGATCAAGTTAGTTACATTTGTGTTAGAAATACCTTGTCTGAAGGCTTGTAGCTAGATGTCCCGTCAAAGCCTCATGTGCATATGGGCAGGGGTTTTCCAGGCTGGCTGGATCTAGGGCATGTGGTATTGGGATTAGTGTGGTACTAGATTAGTTCACTGATTGGAATCAGGATGGTTCTGGGTGGCCACACCCAGGCTGATAACCTGGATGACATAAAAAGGAAAGACAGGCCGGATGCTTGCTGCTTGCTGCCTCCTGCTTGCCATGCCATGGACTGTTTCTTCTCTGTGATGCCCCTCTGCCATGCCAGCCTGCCTTGGAGCCAGTCAACTATAAACTGAAGCACCTACAAACTGAGCCAAAGAAATCTTCCCTCTTTTAGCTTGTGGGTATCAGGTATTTTGTCTCAGCACCCCAAAAAGTAAGACAGATTTTTTTTTGTTCCAGATAGAAAAACAATAATAACTAATATTATTGAGGACTTACTATGTGCTGGACACTATTTCAACTGTCTTATACGTAAGGAACTTATTTAACCCTCAAAATAACCACATAAGGAGACTCACAGTTCTCATTTTTCATTTTATAGCTGAAAGAAACAGAATCAAAGAGAAGTTAAGCAGTATCTCTCCAAAATTTCATGAAGCCAGGATTTGAAATCAGGCAATTTGATTAGAGTCTCAGTTCTTAACCACTGTGCTATAGCATTTGTGATATTGCTCATAATGGATTCAGTTTCATTTTCTGTACTTAATAAAACCACTACAAGTACTTCGGAGTGCCTGGAATTCCATTTTTAGTTGTATTTATGTTTACTTAGGAACTGATTCTTCCATCAGCACTCTTGAAAGAAGCAGGGGGATGCTTAGGCTCTTAGCACTTGGCCACAAGACCAGCTTGCAATGATACCCCATAAATGTTTACTGTTTGATGAATGAAGCCCAGTTTTATAGAGAAGACACAGAAACTCAGACAGGAGGAGCCACTGCTGAACCTAGGTCTTTTGATTCCAAGTCCAGCACACTGCCTGAACTGTAGCTGTGATCTATGTAACTCCACCATTCAGTGGGAAGACAGAAATATCAGAATTGCCCATCTTATGAATAAGCAGCTCTATTAAGACCACACTGAGTTACATCCAGAGAATCCAAGTATTATATGCAGTTTTTAAGTACAGCTACACATACATTATATTAACTTTTTCCCAAATGGAAATAACACCATTGTACTTATCATCAATCTTATTGAAATAAATGCTCCTGTATAAATATTCACATACACAAAATTATAATGTACAAAATTTTCAAATCACTATATTTCTTGAAGAAGTGCTTATACATGTATCGTTAAGAGGCCTTCCTTGAGGAAACAGTAATTTTATATGTCCTTATATATAATTTATATCCTTCCAGATGTTGTCTATGCAGAGATATTCTTTTTTTATTTAGATCAAGTTCACACTGTAAAATATATAATGCTCTATAACATGCCTCGTTTAGTAAACAGTGTGGTATGGGCAGTGTTCTTTAAAGCTGTGTCATCATTGGTAACAATTAAGAGTCAACTGCTATACATAGACACCTTAATTTAATCACTCCCCCACTAATAAACAGTAAAGTATCCAACTTTACGCTTTCATGTATGTTTTAAGAGGACTGGGATTGAATTTAGGGTTTCATGGATGTAAGGGAAGCACTTTACCACTGATTCACATCCCCAGTCCAATCTTCTACTAATATGAAGAATGTTCTTTATACAATCCTGATTATTTCCTTAGAGTAAGATACACAAATTGCAATGACTGGGACAGACTGCAAGAACATGACATAAGTGTGGCTCATGTACTGTAGAATTAGCCCAGAAAGTGTGTGGGATGTTTTGGTTTTGGTTTTGGTTTTGGTATCAGGGATCAAACTTGACCTTGCGCTTGCTAAGCAGGTGCTTGTGCCACTGAGCTACATCCCTGGCCCCATAAAGTCTCAATTGTCTCTTACTGTGTGGACCCTGGTTCCCTCTCACAAGTTTGAGCCTTGGCAGGATGGTCTGGGTTGGCCTGGAGAGCCACGGGAGTTCCATCTCCACCTCGGAGCTCCATCTTTTACTGGCCTCACTGGGCTTAGGCTCAGGAAGTGAGAGGGATTAGACTGAAGAGGCCTGAAAGATCTCGGGGAGCTTAGCCTGGGAACAGACACGCTGTGTGCCAAAATTACCTCAAAATGCATCAAGTCCTAAAATGTGAAAGGAAAAAAGATAGAAGAACACATAGGATAAATATCCATAAACTTGGGTTAGGACCATGGGATAAATGCCTGTGGCTTTGGTAAAAGTGAAGCCTGACGAGAGGGCAAGACTAGGACAAAAAACCAAAAACTGTGGAGAGCTATTCTGAGGCCTGAGACATGAGTGAAAAATTTGCAGTGGTCCCTAACAAGATTTCTGTTGCCCTGGGCCACCAACACTATACCATCTCTTTCCGCCTTTCTGGATGGGAATATCTGAAGCAATTGTCCTATACCTAGGAAGGGGACAAGTAAAAGTGTCCTTATTTTACAAAGTGGAAAAGCAGGACTCACCAAGCTAGATTTAAGGAACCTGTCCACCCCCGCTTGGGACTTACATGATAAAACCATGGATTGCTGGGGGCCTGGGTATGTTTTGCCCAAGGGAGGAAGATAAAGAATTTGTGGCCACAGGGTGAGTTATAGTGATATCCAAAACATGTCTACAAATTGTTCACTAGTCCTCCCCTCAGGTGGTGGAAATTAATTCCTCCCAGCTAGAGTGTGGGATGGACTTAGTGACCTGCCTCTAATGAATAGACTATGATAAAGTGATGGTATGCCATGTCGTTTATAAAAATGACGGTGGCTTCTGTCTTAGGTAAGGTCTCTCCAACACCTTTTATCTACTGTCCTGAGCTCTATTTATCTGTCCATCTCTGTTTCTGTGTTTCTCTCTCTCGTCCCTTGCTCTAATGAATTCAGCTGCCATGCCTGTCACGAGGACACTCAGATGACCTGCGGAAAGGCTCACACAGGAGGCATTAAAGCATGTCAGCCACTATGTGAGTCACCTGGGAAACCGATTTTGTGAGACCTTCAAACAGCCATGTGAGTGACCTTGAATACAGAGTGCTGAGAGGTCTGCAGCCCATTTAGAGCTACACCTTCACCACAACCAGACAAGAGATATGTGGTCCTGACCCACAGACACTTTGAGATGGTCAGCGTCTGTGGTTTTAAGCTATGAAATTTGTAAGAGTTTGTTACTTAGCAGTGGACAACTAGTATAGATACCTACCCTAAAATCTGCTGTTGCAAGATTTTTATCTGTTTGGTTCCCAGGAACTACCATTGTCCAGTATTTCATACCCTGAAAGTATAAAGCAGGAAAAACTAGACAATTCAGTGTAGGTTCTTTAAAAAAGATACACTGGTGTCCTATCAGTAAAAGTATGGGCACACAGGAAAATGGGACAGACTACAGAGTGTAGAAACGGTTCCACATAAATATTGGATGAGAAGACAATTCAGTGCATGGGGTTTCCAGTTAGTTTTCTAGTTTTTCATTGTTGCTGTAAAATAGTACCCCAAACAGTACAAGTCTGTTATTTTTTAATTATGATATTTGGAAGGACAGAAATAGGTTTATGAGTTAAAAGATCAGCAGGGCCATGCTGTCTGAAGGCCCTGAGGGGAAAGAGTTGTTTGCCTTTCTTAGCAGCCATACACAGACTGCAGCTGTGCCTCAGTAGTACAGTGTTTGCCTGTCACATGCAAGGCCCTGGTCCCACCTCAGGTACCCACAGTGACAAGTAAATTTCAGCACCTTAGGTTCATGGTCCCTTCCAGTGTCACTGTAGCCTCTGCTGCTAGCATGGCATCTTCATCTCTGACTAGGACTTGGATGTATCTTCTTACAAGGACCCTCTGCTGACACGGGGCCCACCTAGGTGGTCTTTCAAACAAATGATGCTGGGTGAGTGGACTGGGGAGCCCTATGCAAAAAAACAAAAAAAAAATCAACTTTGACTTACACTGTTTCAAAATTAACTCAAAACGGATTAAAAGACAAAATTTGGGGGCTGGGGATTTAGCTCAGTGGCTTAAGCACCTGCCTGGCAAGTACAGGGTCGTGAGTTTGATCCCCGGTACAAAAAAAGACAAAATTTGGAAGGTTCAACTCAAAATTTTAGAAAACAATATAGGAGATACCTTAGTGACCTTTGGTTAAAGAAATAGTTCCTAGATAATATATCAATAGCACAATCTTTTAAGGTTTTTTTTGGGGGGGAGGCTTTTGAGAGAAGACATTACTATATTATGTAGCCCAAACCAGCCTCAAACTAGCCTCCTGAATACTGGGCTTACAGGTGTGTACCACCATGGAACAATCCTTTCTTTTTTTAATTGAAAAATGAAAACTGATCAGAATTAGAAGTGATAACTCAGCAGGGTGGCCCACATCAGTCATTCCAGAACTCCTGGAAGCTGATGCAGGAGGATAGCAAGGTTAAGCCCAGCCTGTGCCACATAGTGAGACCCTGTCCCAAAATAAAAAATAAAAAAAGCGCTGGTGAAGTTGCTGCAAAATATTACCACAAATGACACAAATCAGTGCAAAGGTCCTTGCTTCAATCTCCAGTAGTACCCCAAAAAAAACAAATTTACAAAAGATACAAAGAAGAGTAAAATAACAAGCCAAATATTTATGAATCACATATCTAACAGAGGGCTTGGCTCTGTAACATGCAAGGAACTTTCAAAATGCAGAAATAAGTAAATAAACTTCATTTTTAAATGGTAAAAAATTTTAAATGGTAAAAAATTATTGCACCATAAAGATATAGAGATATCAAAACAGCCATGAAGAGATACCACCACTAATCATTAAGGAAATATAGATTAGAACTATAATAAAATACTTCCATTATATACCTTTAAACACACACACGCACGCACACATGCGCACACATGCACAAACTGAGAACACCAAAGGCCAGTGAAGATGTGGAAGAACTAGAACTCTAACATTTTGCTGGTGGGAATGTAAAAATAGTGTAGTCACTTTGGAAAACTGATAATTTCTTTGAAAGTTACCATATGACCTTGTTATCTCACTCAGAAATATTTATTCAAATATAATGAAAAATTTATGTTTAAATTTTTTAAAAACCTGAATGAGAATGAGCCTTGCTTTTTAATTCATCATCATCAAAATGTGTTCAGCAACTCACATACCCCTCCCCAAAGAAATGAATGAAAAAAACAAATGATATATCCATTCAATGAGCAGCCATCAGAGAGAGCAAACTATTGATGCATGCAACATCACAGGCAAATCTCAAGTGCATCACATTCAGTAAAAGAAGCCAGACTCAAATACATATATCACTTCATTCATAGCTCACTCTGAAAAAAATCAAAACTGTACTGACAGAACAGATCAGTTGTTGTCAAGAGGTAAAGATAGGGCAAGGGTTCGACTCAAAGAGGTAACTGCTGTTAATTTTTTGGAGCAGGTAGAGTGATAGAATTGTTCTGCATCCTGATTGTAGCAGTGGTTGCTTTTCTCAAAATTCATAAACTAAGCCTGGGCATGTAGCTCAGCAGTAGCAGTCTTTCCCAGCGTGGATCCCCAATACCACAGAGCAAAACCTCATGGACTATCACCCAAAAAGAGTGAATTTTATTAAATGTGAAATCTTCAAATAAAATTTTAAAATTAATAATATAAGGTAAAATGCCTTTTCATGGGTACCTTCATGTTAGACAATATGTTTTCTATGTCAAGGGACAAAAGGATGGATGGATGAAAGCATGTCTACCTTCCACACTACCTGCATACTGGCTCAAAACTTTGGTTCCCCAGATGATAATTCTAAGAGTAAGACTATAGGTATCTTATTTGCACACCTCCTTCAAGTTTTAATACTGTGAGCACCCAAGGATTAAGTGACACATCCAATGTGAAAGTTCTTGGCAAACTGAAAGTATACTACAAATGCCAGGTGCTATGGCCAAAGGAAAAAACAATCTAGAATTCTAGATATTCACAGTTTGTAAACATGTTCAAGATATTGACCATAAAATCAGAACCTCCAGCTTTGTGTCCAAAGATGTCCAAAGATGAAGTGACCTGCAGGTAGTGTGACAGATGCAGTAGATGACCTTCAGTGACCATCTCTTATTCCCAACTTGCCACCTAACAAAATGTTCTGTTCAAGGACTAGAAAGAGAGATTGAGTCTCAGCATTTTCCTAACAAAGGAAGCTCAGAGATAAGGAGGAGAAGAGCTAGAGTGGGGCTGCCAGTTGCACCTAGAATGTTCTCAACTGAATTCCATTTCAATGCCAATTTTAAGTGGGGCACAAAATAGTTCCTCCCAACTTCCCAGTGGGTGAGCCTGGAGCACTAGATAACCAAAACAGATAAAATGCTTCAGGGATGTGAAAGCCAAAAAACAACCCAGTGTTCCTATAAAGAAAAACATCTTCCCAAAGAAACCTTTTCAATTTAACTAAATATTGTAACTTTCTTTTTGCTACAATCTGCTGGGCAGGACTTGATTTCTCTCAACTCTCCCATGCATGAGAACAATGCCATGATTGTGGGTTATCTTGCTTGGAGTTTCTCAGCCCTTGAATGTGAACCATTCTCTGCATCTAAATATGATCCAATGTATATAGATCTGAAGAGTTTTTTTAAAAATATAAGTTGCCAAAGGTAGGAGGGATGTTAGCAGACCTTAATAGTTTTAACCACACATCTAACAATTGATTTTCCCCAAGTTTAAAAAAAGCAACAAAAACCACTTTACAGAAAATCTTCAATGCACCTTTGCAGGCACCTGTCCAAAGACAGGGGGCAATTCTACAAAGAAGCTATGGCCACACATTGTTCTTTCTTTTTGAATTAAACCTAATATTCAAGTTGATTTCTATAGGTTGGAACTACTGGAGCAAGAAGACTAAGATTGCCTGAATGAAAAGGTTGAAAAGCAATAAAGAGATCCTGCTCTTAACTCTGGAGAGCACCAAATTAAAGAACGAAAAACAGATCAAGACAAAAATGTCCACAAGTATCTTTGGACAGGCAGAAACCTGAGTTTTGTGAGAACTCTATCCCAAATAGGGCTGAGGTGGTGAATCTGAGGCAGCCAAAGCCATGGAAAGGGGCCAGAGTGAAGCTCAGTGGTGAGATCCTTGCTGACATCAGAAAAGAGAGGAAAAAGTCCAAGCAAAAGCCTCTGCCCTTCTCCCTTCTCACAGGGTGAGAGAAGCTGGAGTAAAGGAAATTGTCTTGGAGACTCATCTCAGTGCAAAGGTGGGAGCCTTTATTTATAGGTATCAGGCCTTTTTCACAGCTGAATGCTTTGCTTTCTGACAAGACACATTTAGGATCATCATGTTCTCAAATTTACTGGCAGACATTATGCAGTAAATTATTTCTGGCTATAAAATCAGACCCAATTTATGTGCATAGCAGAGTCCTGTGAGTATGACTATTACCATGTCAATAGACAGTGTTTAAGTCATAATAGGCTCTTTAGAAGCACTGATATATATCACTGATCTTTACTTTTTCCTAGTTACTTATTTATGTATTTTTTGTTGGGCTAAAGATTGAACTCAGGACCTTCCCATTGAACTTCAATCTCACTCATTATTATTATTATTATTACTTATCTCGTGGCAGGATTTCATAACTTGCTAAATTGCCCAGGCTGGGCTGGAACTCACTGGAATGCTGGGATTACAGATGTGCACCACTATTCCGGGGTTACCATCACCCACTTTTAAACAAAGGAAAATTACTTAACGGGTAGGTGCCAGACAGAAGAAAGATTTTCTTTTTACTTTCCCTATCGAATAGCAATAGCGTACTCACCACAGATTTCATCAAATACTTCAGGACAGGAGGTGGAAGCGCTATGCTGCAGGACTTCTGCACCCCTTGGACTCCGGGGGTGCTGGCCTGGCCTCTTCCTTGACTGGGCCTCTCTGAGTCTTAGTGTTTTCTTTATTTACGCTTTCTTTCCTTTTTGTTTTCTTTCATTTCCTTCTTCCCTCGCCTTCCCTTCTTTCTGCCTTTCTCCTGTCACTGTTCTACCATCTCAGGCTCTGATTTTCCCCGCCCGCCCGACTCTGTCTCTTTTCCCACACTAACAAGGTCCCGAGGTCCCAGGGGTCCCCCGGATGCCGCATGAGCTCCAGCCTGCTCAACTTGCACCCTCAGTTTTTCCAGCGATGCGAATACACTGTGCTTTCCTTTCCCCACCTTCTGCCTGGCTTCGCTGTCCCTGGAGTCCTGCGTTTCCTGGGCTCGGACTGCCGGTACGTCCTCCTGGGTGTTGAACCCCAGTGTCTCTGTAGGTCATCTCAAAACCAGTCCATGTTTCCTAAAGCTCACATTTTCAAGAGTTCCTCTCCCTTGCTCTTTTCAACTTTTTCTTTTAAAGTGCAAAAACTTCCTATTGAAACACCCCCTCTTTTAGGTATGATGAGCTGTAGCTTCTCACCCGCCCACCCCCATGAGCCTGGCCTGTGTTATCTGGGCGGCAGACGATTTGCACTCTGAACCCCCGTATCTGCAGCCAGGGCTGCTTGCTTAATTAACCTTGATGGGTTTCAATAGTGCGGTCCTCTGAAAAATGCGGGTAACAGGACCCACATGGAGGTGCTGCTCTAAGGTTCCAGTAAGACACTTTGGGTAGCACCTAGCAATTCTCAAAATGTTACATAATGAGATGGTATTTGGGGTTTTGTTTCAGCATTTTTTACCCCCAACATCAAATCAGACTCCAGGGAGCTCGCCCTGTCCCAGGACAGTTACTCAGAAACACAGGTCCTGAAGGCCTGTCAGTTGATTTCTTGCTGGGGGGAAGGGGGGCTGCAATTTGAGAAGGCTGTGGCCCTGCTTTGCGTTTATTTACAATTTAGAAAGGAAATTTACAACTGTATTAACTTGGGATAGTGATGGCTGAGATGCTTCATTCTCTCACAAGCAAAATCTACACAAAAAAACTCTTCTTATCTGTTCGTTTCATTGGGTATTTTTCAAGTTTCGATTGCTGTGCACCAAATATTGTTCTTTACTACTTCAAATTTAGTCATTTAAATTTCCCATTTTACAGCTGCTTTGCACAAATGACTATTGGTCAGTGTGGTCCACACTGGGACCAAAATATTCTGATCCTTAACTGACCCATGTGGAGTTCTCTTTTCTTACTATTTGCCCTTGGTGAGAGTAGATCTGTCTGCACCAACTATTCTTTTTCAACTATTGTGTGTAAATAAAATTTATCTATTCATTGGCTTTGAATTGGTGTTATTTTTTGTTTTGGGGGGGGGTTTGCTTTGAGACAGGGCCTGGCTATGCAGCTCAGGCTGGTCTTGAATGCATTCTGTAGCCCAGGCTGGCCTTAAACTCACAAGAATCCTCCTACCACACTCTGCCAAGTGCTGAGATTACTGTCGTGCACCACCACACCTGTTTATTCATTAGTTTTGAGGGGTCATTTAGACTTTAAGATGAAAGGGTGTTGAATATTCAGCTAATTTGTACTGGTGGGAACAGATAAGACTGAGGAAGATGCATAAAGTAGAAAACAAAGGTTAGGTATAATTTGAAATTTTAAACCAGTCAGATGCATATGCTAATCTCCTAGAGAAGGCTTAACATTAAGTTTTCACTGGGCCTTTCTCTGTGGTCACCACTGTTCAGGGAGTGAGACTGGACCAGCTGCTCCCCTCTGCTCTCTGGGCAGCTTTGCAGTGCCAGGACCTGGTGCATGCTGGGCAAGCAATTCACCACCGACCCCATTCCTCAGCTACTTTTTGAGTCAGGTACCACTTTGTAGCCCAGGGTGATCTTGAACTTGTGTCCTCCTCCTGCCTCAGCCTCCCAAGTAGCTGGGATTACAACTGTGTGCCACCATGCCCAGTTTAGGTAGCATCATTTTAACTCCAGAAACAGGTCACATCAGACTGCAGTGGCACCTGGTGCAGGTATTTGTGGTCTCTGAATTGCTCCAACCTGATCTTCCTATAGGCAGCAATAACAATGGTGCTGACTTTTTTGTCCTTTTTTGGTGTGTGTCTTTCTTTTCAAATAAATATGATTTTCTATTTATGCTCTGGGAGGTTTTTCAGATAAAGACCTCAAAAACCATCTTTTAAATTGGGCGTGGTTGCACATTCTTGTAATCCCAGCATTTTGGGAGGCTGAGGCAGCAGGATAGCAACCTCCAGCCCTACCTGGGTAATTTAGTGACTTAGTATGAGACTCTGCCTCAGAAGCTTTAAAAGCCTTGGGGATATAGTTCAGTTCAAAGGCCCTATGTTCAATCTCCAATGATTTTTAATCTCCAGTTTTAAAAACAATCATTTTTTAAAAATCCTCAGATCTTGCTTTGAGTTTCAGAAGCCCTGGTCACCTCAGCTATACCCAACTGTGTGGAACTGGATGACCTTGGCAGTGGCCTGTGCAAGGACCTGCTCACTACCTGCCTGGTGAGGAGACTGGAGCACTGTTACAACACATTGCTCCAAAGTGACTCGAAGTGATTTCTCTACTGTCCCAGAACAGGGCCTCAAGGCAGGACATTAAAAGTCATTTGATTCCCTCTTTCAGGTCAGTGCAGAAATGCTCCTAAAAGATGACTCCAGAGAGGAATCTTTCGCTCTGAGTGTCCACTGATGCAGCCTTGGCTGTTTCTCAAGTCCTGAGGTGCCTGGCTTCCTGGTGGGGAAGGTCACTTCCTTTCCTTAATCACACCAGCTGATTCTATTTGAGGCTTCTTCCTGTCCCTCATAAATGAGGGTTCATCATTCCGGGTCTTACACAAGTGTCAGTCTGCTCTCGGTCTGTGTAATCCTTCAGTGTCATGATCATGCTGACATGACACAACAGCACGATATAGTTAGCCCTCTAAGCCAAGGAAGACACCTAAGATCAAAGTCATGTACAGCTTTTACTGTAGTGTGTGCTCACAGAGACCAAAGGTCCAGGGCAGGTGGCATTTAGGATTGCCCTGCCTCCAACTGGCTCCACTGCTTCAAAGCTGGTGTCGCAGCCGTGATAACCTCCGAGACCACTCCAGAAACAAATAGCACACAAACTCCTGGGCCCATAATCTGTTACTCATTCAAAGCATGATTTCTATTTTCTCCTAAGATAGACATGGATTTAAAAGAGAATTTTGCTGAAAAAACCATGATTCTTCATTTTGGCTTACAGATGCCCAGTAGGTTGGTAATTAAAAACAGAACAAAGCCTGACCTTCCTTTGGTAAAACTCTGGGTCAAACCCTTTCAGCTCTACATACAGGTATGTTAGTTATTTAAGGGGTCTTTCTAAAAGTTAGCAAAACAAGGCTAACTGGTTCCATATTTATTAGCCCTTCAAGACTGAGGACACAAAGATAAGAAACGTATAAGGAAGGACGTTCGGCTTTGCCCAGAAACCCAGAGACCTTCAAGTCATAGGAATTTAGCCTTGGGAACCAAATCACCCTCTAACCATGCAGATTCAACTTTGAGCTATGAAAACAAGTGTGAGATAATAATCAACTGGACTCTGGCCCTCCTGGTTAATCCTTACAAGTGGGCCTCCTGCTTTGAAGAGTGGCTTAGTCTGGTCCCCTTCATCAGAGTATGTCCCCAGTGAGACAGATGAGAAGAACCTGACTCCGATTTTTCCCTGTACTCCCTGATTATCAAACCACCATACTCCACTCCAGGCAACCAACCAACCAGCTGGCCAACCAGCGTGGTGTCCCTCCCATACCCCTGCCACTTCTGGCCATATTGTTGGCTTTTAGAAGGCAAGTGACTCCTTAGTCACTCCAAGGAGTGATCTGAGCCTCTTATTTGCATACCCATTATTCATAGCAATATATCAGCTCTGCCCCTCACTGAAACAGACCTGTAGTGCTATATAAGTACTCCCCCGCCACTTCTGGAGCTTTGGTCTAAGAGGGATCCCTCCTGCATACCCCCCTGTGCTGAAGCACGTGCCTTGCTGAAATAAACACTTGCTTTGGTTTTCTTCTGAACCTGTTTGTGATTCATTTCTTGGGTAGTGTGGGCTCCAAAAGTCTGTAAATCTACCTGTGATTTTTATCCTGAGTAGTGTGGACAGAGTGCAAATTCAAAAGAAAGAGCAATAGACACTCAGAGCTCTTCTCTCTAAAGCACTCCAGAGCCCAGCAGCCAATGTAGACTAATAGCAGCTGATGGAGTTGACACATGGTTGGCACTGGCAGAGACCAGCACCTGGTAGAGACAAACGACGGTGATCAGCACAGGCCAGCATCAGATGGTAACAGCTGACAGCAGCAGTGACCAGCAACTGGCTATGACAGCTGTTGGCACCCAGCACTATCTGGTGTCCTCTGGTGGCATCAGGATTGCTAGCAGCACTGCTCTTTGCAAATTCATGATTTCCATCTGAATCAAGCAAAAGAACCCAGGCTAAAGGGAACCCCTTTGGCTACTATCCAAGCTACACTCCTTTTTCTAGTTTTTTCAACTCTCCTTTGTTTAAGGCCTGATCTTTATCAGCTCCTCAAGCCAAAGCTTCTCACCATTTTCTCTTTTGTTTTTGTTTTTATTTTCCCCTGCGAATATGTGCTTTAATTTTACTTTCTATTATGACAAAAAGCAGGTGTCCATGCTGGCTGGACTCTAGAACCTCTCTGGACCTCAATCTGGGTCTGTCCATGAAGTGAAGGTCAATAGGCTGCCATGAGGAGGCCTGCACATGGGCTCATGGAGGAAGGGTGACCAGCATATGCACAGGAAACCCTCACTGATGTCTGACGCACTCTACAGGCAAGTATCCAGCATCCAGGAGAAACCACAGTGCTGTTCTCAGACATTCTGGAACTCTTCTGCTGCTGTGGTTCTAAGGAGGATGTACTTCAAGTTCCCAGCCATCCTGAGAGGATGCACAAGGAACATTCTGCCCTCTCTCCTCAGTACCCTCCCCCTTCTGCCTGGAATTGGCCTGTCCCAGAAGCCAGCTGTGTGGCTTGCATGAGAATTATTTCTTTTCTTTTCTTTTCTTTTCTTTTCTTTTCTTTTCTTTTCTTTTCTTTTCTTTTCCCTGCCTCTTCCTCTTCCTCCTCCTCTTCTTCCTTTTCTTCTTCTTTTTATTTTTCTTCCTGAGACAGGGTCTCATTATGCAATTTAGGCTGATCTTGAACTCACTATATAGCCCAGGCTGGACTCAAACTCATGGCAACCTTCCTTCCTCAACCTCCCCAGTGCTGCATGTCTGTAAAGGAGCATGTCTGTTCTGTTCAATCCCTGTTTGTGGCACAACCCCTCCACACACACACACATGGTTCCAGGAGGTTCTAACCTTGTATCCAGAGATATAGCCCTAAAACAAGGGTACAAACTTAATCATTCAGCCAGAGTGTGTCCCAGGAGAATGGCCTTTCATCAGCCCTCTCCTGACGGCTGTACGGACCCAGAGCCCCCACTGGTCTCTGGGTGCATACCGTCCACACTCTGTCCACGCTAAAATCATGGTCACACTTATTATGGAGAGTCTCTGATAGAGCAAGCATTTTACATCTATTATTACTTTTCATTTTGCTAAATTATAATTTCAAAATGTGAAATCAGCTTCTGGGTGTGGTGGTACATGGTTACAATCCCAGCACTCAGGGAGACTGAGACAAGGGGTTCCCAAGTTCAAGCCCAGCTTGGGAAATTTAGTGAGAACCTGTCTCCAATTTAAAACTGGGCTGGAGATGTAGCTCAGCAGCAGAGTACCTGCCCCACAAGCATATGGCCCTGAGTACGATTCCCAGTAACAGACAAGCAAAAAATAAGAAAGGTCTAGGGATGTTGCTCAGTGCAGAATCCCTGGGTTCAGTTCCTGACACCACTAACCAGAGCTCGTGTTAAGGTAAAAGAAATACATGCCAGAGGTTTTATTCAGCTCACTAGTTAATACAGAAACCAGGAAGACATTAGAATTAGTTCAAATAAGAAGTCAAATTGCAGAGATTTATATCCTCTATCAGACAAAATTAAATGCTATTGTTGCTATAAATAGGAGCTATTTTCACGGGATTATAGGTGTATAGCATTATTCCTGTCTTACTGTGAATTTCCTATAATTTAATTTCTACCCTTAGAGAGTTGTTAAAAGAAAAAAAAAAAAGGTCAGTCAGTAGCAAATAAGTTAAATGTCAGATGGTCGTCTGACCATGACTAGCACGCCCTATAATCTTTTTATCCAAAGCGTTTCTCCTGTGAAACAATTATTACATTCAATAACACATCGCCTTTGTGTGCAAGTGGAGGACATTGACGGTCATTAAATAATGTCCAGTAAATGGCAGGTCAAGATTCAGATGCAATTTGACTCCAGACTCCTGTCCAGAAGCATCCAAGATAGCCAGACCAGGTACACTCCCTGGCTCACATGAGTTTCTAGGGCAGTGACAGCAAACCTTTTTAGAAACAAGGGCCCAAACTGCCATCTAAAACCTACTTACTGATCGCAAATTGCCAACATTGCAATTAAATCTGAAGTTTTAGTTTAGAAAAACTGAAGACTGAAGTTTTAGTTTAGAAGAAACAAATCATACATTAACATCTTTTGTCTTCAAAGAAAAACTGCATATGTGCCATAGATTCATCATGACTGCTCTAGGGGAAAGCTCCATTCATTCATTCGTCTAGCAGAGAGTGCTTTTCCTCTCTGTTCCATGTGATGTGATCAATGGCTTTCCTCACTCAACCAACCTCAAACCACTTGGAACAAATCTCAAATGAGAAAGTCAAGTTCACTGACACATTTTAGAGACTACACACCACTGGAACCAAACAGAGCAAAAGAGAGCCTTACAGAATTGTAAGGGTGTGTGGGTGAGATGTAAAACAGTGCAGTAATTTGATAGATTTAAAGCAAGACAAGGCTGTGTTTACAGGTATCCTCATAGGTCATGGGCTACAAAGCAAAGCAGGGACCTATTTCCTCTAAATAATAAGGTTACAGTAGCTGTGAGTGCTGCGTCCAGAAGCCCCTTGTTTGGAGTTCTGTGACAGGGCATAAATCAAGGTTGCTTCTGTGCCTCAGGGACTTTGGTCTTTTAGGTAAGCGTGGAGTGTTTCATTATTCCTCACATCACTTCAAACAGCAAGGTGCCTGATGCTCTATGACTTTGAGGAAAAGTTTCTGAATGTGAATAAGAAAGCAATATGCTCATACGCTGAAAAGGAAGTGTAGGTGTGTGTGTGTGCATGGGTATGTGCATATGCATGGGTGCACATGTGTGCTTGTCCTTGCACATGTGTTTAATTTTAGCATTTTGGAGTGTTTCATTAAGGAAGGAGTTGACAGCACAGAATTTACTCCTAACACCCAAAATTCATTGTACATTCTACACATACAATATACTAGAGCATCATCAAGAAGAGAATTTTTGTGGCTCTTTACAGCTACATCATGCCCTTGGGAGAAATACTTATTGTTAACTTTGGAGCTGATTTTATCTTTTATTTTGACTTGACGAATAGCCAGGCAGATTTGAATAATCCACGCTAATGTTTTTGTGCTGTTTTCGAATAGGGATGACAGACAATCAGAGCATTACAACAGTGTGTGAAGGAGCCTGGGAAGGTTTAACTCAGGTGTAACTTGGGCCAAGGAAGATTCATTGTGGGAGGACCTTTCAGCTGGGAAAAGCAGCTGAGAGGTGGAGATGGTAGGAGAAAGGAGCCTTACGGCTCAGCCTGGACTCAAACAAGGCATAAGAATGAGGAAAGAGGGCTGGGGGTTTAGCTTAGAGGCATAAGCGCCTGCTTTATAAGCATGAGGCTGTGAGTTTGATCCCCAGTACCAAAAAAAAAGAATGAGGAAAGGGAGGGAGACAAATTGGAGGACTCAAGAATGACAATAAAGATTTTTTGTAGAATGGTAAGAGTCACTGCATAATACAGCTATTATGCAGTTACACCAGGCTTTCTTACAGCTAACAGAAGAAAATACAAGTCACCTTGCAGTGTGTGTTCTCCAGCGGGGGACCGTTATCCACATGGTCTTCCTGTGTATACAAGCAGCACCTCCCCAGAAGGGCAATGCCACGGGGTTCCTCAAAGATTGCCACTGTCAAGGTACCTGACTTGTGAGACTGGTCCCCTTGAGGGGAAATGGAATCATTTTGCAAGTATAGCCCTGAATACCCCACCCTATCTCTTGAGACCTTGAAGTCAGGATGGTTTTCCACTAATACTGAGATTTCACAAAAGACAACAAAGGCCTAGAAATAAAATTACCCCAAAGAAACCAGGTGCTACCCCAGGGGAAAAGAGGACTGAACAGGCTGCATGATGAAACCGGATAATCCTCCTGCAGGCCCTCAGCGGCCCAGGCAGGTGGGGAGCAGAGGACAGTGCTGCGCTAGAGGTCAGCCTCCAGGGCACGGGGCTCCGGAGGAGTGGGGACACTCAGGGGTCATGGATAGTGAAGCCTAAGAGCTCTTTCTGGCCTGTCCGCCCAGACACTGAGGCTGCTTTCTGCAAAACAAACAGCTAATTTTAGGAATGTGAGATGAAAGAAGTGTCACTTCTAGCACCGTGGAGAACAGCAGACCCAAGCATGGGACCTTGGTGTCTTCAATAAGAGGCTGCCTCTGAGTTTAGGTATAAGGAAGCACTTGACATTGTGATGCACTGTTTTTTTTTTTAAATGCAGTTTCTGTATTAGTGCGTTTACAGCACATGGTGATTACATTGATCGTGGGAGTTTGTATATGAACGTAGCACATCTTAATTCTTTTTTTGTCCCCTTCTCCTCCCATTCCTCCCTGCTCCCACCAACTTTTAATCCCCTTTCCATCTGAAAAAACTCTATTTCCATTTTTTTCTTTGGTTCTCTTTTTTTAAAAAATCCTTTCCCCCTTCCTTCCCTCTCCCCTTCATCTTTTGTTCCCCTTCCTATTTGAAAAAGATCTCCTTACTTCCTATTATCTATCCTTTATTTTGCTCTTTATTTATATTTTGCATTTCTCATAAAGGAGAAATCAGAGCCAGGGATATAGCTCAGTGGCACCGTACCTGTGTGGCAATCCCACAGGTTCGATTCTCCGTACCTAAAAGAGAGAGAGACAGAGAAAGACAGAAAGGGAGAGACTAAGCACTATTTAAATTTAAAATTGTGTGTCTGACTTATTTCACTTAACATTTCTCAAGGTACAACTATTTACCTACAAAGGCCTCAAGTTTATCTTTCTTTATGGCAAGCTAATACTCCATTGTGTATAAATGTCACATTTTCTTTATTCATCCAAAAGTTGATGGTCATATTGACTGCTTCCAAGATTTAGCTATTATGAATTGTACTGCTATAAACATAGATATGTCTATCACCATAATATGATGTATTTAACTTTTTTATTTTAAAGAGGCAAAATAAAGCAAAATTTCAAAGCAAGATAATAGGAGAGTAACAATGGTTAGTACATTGCAAACTATTAACTTTAAATTGGTTACTCAGAGTAAAAAGTACGGCATTTAATTGTCTAAACAATAGTAGCAGAAACCTTTCTTTTTGATGAACTAAGAGAAATTAGTAATACAACGATTTTTACTACCATTTTATATATGCATTTGGTTTTTCTTTTCTTTTTCCTTTCTTCTTTTCTCCTTTCTCCCATCCCAGTTTCTCTTTCCTTTCAAAATTTCTTCCTATTTTACAATATCTTTGTACATTTTAGATCTTATTTCTCTTTCAGCTTCTCACACTAGGGAGATCATACAGTGTTTACATATGTGCATCTGGTTTATTTTGCTTATGAATACAGTCTCAAGTTGCTTCCATTTATCTACAAAAGTCTCCAATTTGGGTAGGGGATTTAGCTCAGTGGCTTAAGTGCCTGTCAGGCAGGTGCAAGGTCATGAGTTAAATATCAGGTACCAAAAAAAAAAAAAAAATTAAAAGTGTCCAGTTTATCCTTCTTTATGGCTGAATAGTACTCCATTGTATAAAAAGACCACATCTTTTGTTCATTCATTCCTTGGTTGAGGGGCATTAGGTTGTTTCCAAGATCTAATTAATACAAATTGTGCTGCTATAAACATGGGTGCACATATATATCATTGTGGTATGACATGTTAATTCTTCCAGGAAGATACCAGCAGGAGAATAGTGGATCAAATGGGACCTGTAATCCTAGTTTTCTGAGGAATCTCCACACTGATTTCCACAGTGGTTGTACCAGTCTACACTCCCACCAACAGTGGAGAAGGGTTCCTTTTTCCTTATAGCCCCACCAACATTTATTATTGATTTCTTGATACTAGCCATTCTTACTGGGGTGAGGTGAATCTCAGTGTTGTTTTAGTTTGCATCTCTTGAATAACCAGCAATGTTGTTGTTTCTCATATATTAATTTGCCATTGGTATTTCTTCATCTGAGAAGTGTGTATTCATCTTAGAGCCCATTTTTGGATTGGGTCTTTAAATGTGGGAGTCTGTTTTGAGTTCTTTATATGTTCTCGATAGTAACCCTTTGAAGAAAGCTGGGAAATATTTTTCCCCACATTGTGGGTTGTCTCTTGGTTGGTGGTTTCTCTTGTTGTGCAAAAGCTTTTTAATAAGATGAGATCCCAGTTGTTGAATCTTTGTGATAGTTCCTGTGTGATTGGGATTTTATTTTTAAAGTCTTTGCCCATGACTTGAACTCTTTTGGGAAGATTCCTAGAAAGGAAATAGCTGGGTCAAATGAAATTTCTATTTTTAGTTTTTTGAGGAATTGCCATACTGATTTCCATAGGGGTTGTACTAGTTTACATTCCCTCCAACAATGTAGAAGGGTTCCTTTTCCCCACAACCTTGCCAGCGTTTGTTATTACAGCCGTTATCACAATTTGTTATTGCAGCCACTTTTTTCTGGAGTAAAATTGTGTTGCTTTAATTTGCATTTCCCTAATAACCAGTGATTTTTTTTTCATGTATTTACTGGTCATCTATGTATTCAGTTTTCATTTTAATTATTATATTTAAAAATAGTTTCCTATGGAATTTTAAAAATTAAAAGAAACAATCATATTGCAACATGTGTTGAAGTACCTTATCAACTTAAAATAGCCAGAATGGAGCCCAGAGCTCTGAGAGGGCAGGAAGGGCTTGAAGGTCAGGTGGAAACTTTGTCCTGAGCAACATGTGTGGCCACACCCTGTTTTTGCTGGATTATCGCACAGTAGGTCATCCTCTGCCCTCTCACCGATAGGACCCAGGGGGATTGCATATTAATTCCATTGTCATCTGACTTTTTTGTCCAGACAGAGAAGACAACTAGTAAGCACTGGAGACCAACAGGAGAAAACAAGGAGCTAGTAAGGGCAGACAAGAACAAAGATGTAAAAATCATACTTGCTTTTCATGTGAGCCTTGAAAACATGAGGCAAGAAAACTAGAAAATCTTGTTTCTAGGTACTGCATTCTTCAAGTCCTGTGTTTTTCTAAGCTTCTGAGGAATGTAGAAATTGGTTTCTAAAACTCTTCTGGAGTTTTCATTGCCCAAAACTGTTGAGCAAATCTGCTTTGTGCAAGTACCAAGGGAACAACTGCCTAAAGAGGCTGCTGGCCCTACAGCCTCTTTAGGCAGTAGACTAACAGGTAATTGACTCGAAGGTGTGCTGGGTCCCTGAGACAAGGAGACAAGCTGATCCTGTTGTAGACCACAGTGACAAAGAAGATGGCTAGAATGCTTGGTAAGTACGCAGGATATGCGCCTATCTTCGTAAAAACATGCAGACACCCTATCATAACCAAGATCTTAATTGGCCTTTTTATTCATGCAACCCAGTTTGGAAAGGCTACCCCTGAGGCACACACGCGTCTAGTTCTCAGCACCGAACTGCTGGCAAGCGTTCCCCTTGCTGCCTCCAGTCCACACTAAAGTGCTGCCCTAGTAATAAACCCTGGGCCCTCCAGCTGTCCCACCCCCACGGGGACATCGAGGCCTGTGAACAAGTTCCCCAGAAGCATCTTAGCTGCCAATACTTCTTAGGAGCGATGTTAGCTATTTAGACATTCCCTATACATACGTGTCGTGCATTTTTCTTTTTGTGTGTGTGTGCATTTTTCTATTGGATACTCTTTAGATGTTATTTCTGAGTCATTTTTTGATGTTGTAAACATCTGTGAGCCAGCTGCAATTTATTGTATGACATTGAAAATACATTTGTAGGTCCAGGGATGTAACTCAGTGGTGAGGAGCTTGATGACTGAGTTTGATCCCAGCACTGCAAAAACGAAATAAATAAATTTGCTATTATGCCATAATTTACCAATGTTTTAAATCCTTTTTGCCTTATGGTTTGTGTTTTTCAGGTCATTTTAAAGAAATCTTTCAAAGCCCTGTTTCCCTACTCCCTAAAAGCTACTCTTCCTACATTTTCTTCCTTTAACTTTCCAGTTTTGTCTTTCCACGGTATCTGAATCCTTCCAAAGTTCATCTTCATACACTAAGTAAGGTAAGGACCCAAATTCACTTTTCTCCAATGGTGACTCACATTTGCCTTTCTACCATGGTTTATGGTGCCAATTTTGTCATATGTAGCATTCAGTTCCTGAGAATATAGAAGTTTATTTCTGAGTCTCTGCCTGTTCCATTGGGTTCCTCTATTCATTTGCAATTACTGCACTGCTTTTGCTACCAGGGCTTTGTAGTATGTGTCAATATCTGGGAAGTGACTCATCCCTCTTGGTTTTTCTAGAGGAACCTGACTCTCCATAGACATTTATTCTCCCTTCAACATGTTAGAGGGAGACAGAAGAGCTTACCGATAAAACAAAACGACAACAACAACAACAACAAAAAAGACCAATGGGGATATTTATTAGTCTTGCATTGAACACATAGCCTAATTGATTGAACATAAAGACTAACTGGAAGGGAATTAGCATCTTCATTGTATTAAATTATCCTGTCCAGTATTATAGTCTGTCTCTCCATTTATTCAGATCAACTTCTGCTTCCTGTTTTTAAATTATCAACTTTTAGCCAAAGAGGTTTTGAAGAACTCTTTGATACTTTTGTTCCTAGCTACTGTATAATTTTTGTACTTGTGAATGGCTCCCTGCTTTCTATTCCTTTTTATAGCCGTTTATTGCTAAGGTAAGGAAGGAACACTGCCGAGTCTTCTGCAGTGACCTTTCTTCCAGTGACTTGGCTGCTTATAAATTCTAACCATGCTTTATTGATTCTGTTAGGTTTTTCTATGCAGTTGAGTGTGTCGCTGACAAATAATGACAACTTTATCTCTTCCTTTCTTATTCTTTTTATTCTGTTTCTTTTTTATGTCCTGCATTGACTAGAGATATCGATATTGTATCGAACAGTAGTCAGAGGAGATATGAGGCATCTGTGCCTGACTGATGTTGGTACTGGGTGCTGAACCCAGGGGATTGTACACTCAGCATATGCTCTACTATCATCACCCCAAGGGCAGCGCCAGCTTTGCCTAATCTTGCAGAGAATGCAGTTTAGGTTTTTCCCTTGAGTAAGAAACTGTATGGTTTGGGGGTGTAAATACATTCCTAGTTGTTTGTGGGCTTCCTCCCCTCTATTCTTTTTTTTTTTTTTTTTTTTAGTGGATTACACCCAGGGCTATGGCACTGAGTTATATCTCCAGTTCTTTTGTTATTTTTATTTTGAGACAGGGTCTCGGTAAATCACTAAATTGCCCAGGATGGGCTAAAATTTGCATTCCTGTTTCAGCCTTCTAGAGTGTTAGATTATAGGTGTGTGCTGCCACACCTAGTTTAATTTTTTTTCAATGCTGAGGATAAAATCCAGGCACTCATACATGCTAGGCAAGTGCTCCACCACTAAACTACATCTCCAGAAATATGTCTTATTTCTTATATGTAAAATTTTTTTTGTATTATTTTGAGCCTGAATCTCTATTATATCTGACTTTCTGCTTTTCACTTTGTAATTTACTTATTCATATATTTTCTCTTGCTCAGCCTTTTAAAGGTTTATCTAATTAATTATAGTGAACAATCATTGGTTATGTTAAAATATTCTTTTGTGTGGGTTTGTTGTTATTATTCACTGTTTTGTGATTTTTATCTCTCTGCTTATTATTGCCTCTTGTTTTATTTTTTCAGGTTTATTTTGTTCTTTAAGCTGATTCTTGAGTTGAATAGTTAAGCCATTTTCAGCCTTTATTGTTTTCCAATAAGCATATTTAAAGCTATAAATTTAAAGGCATATGTTTTGACATACATTATCTGGAATCCATTTGGGAGATATAAAATATTCTCTTTAGGTCTGATGGGATCTTTGTTTTATATTTCCAATATTTCTTGGAAGTTTTCCTACAAATACAATTATACACATGGATAAAGCTTCATAAACAGGCTATTCACTTTAAACGCTCTAGATGCTTATTGATAAGGGAATTACATTACATTCCTGTAATTCCTATAGCAAACTGCCATGAACTTGGAGGCTTAAAGCAACACACATTTATTTGTTCGTAGTTCTAGAAGTATGAAGTCAGTGTCACTGATCCTAAAGCGGCGGTGGTGAAGGTAGTTGATGGTGTACTTCTCTGGAGGCTCAAGAAGGGAAACCTGAGTGTTCCTGCTTCTGGCAGCTGCAGACAGTCAGGGCACTGCAGTCTCTGCCTCCATCTTCACACCACTTCTGTGTGTGTCAGAGCTCCCCTGCCTTTCTCTTACAAGGCCATGCATACTTGCATTTAGGATCTTCCAGCTGAAGACTTACAACTTTTTTTCCCAGTACTGGGGATTGAACCCAAGGGGCACTGATCTACTACCATCCATGTATTTGAAGAGATAAGCAGAAGCAAAGATTTTCTGAACTGAACCCCAATGACACAAGAAATAACACCAAGAATCAATAAGTGGGATTATACCAAAGTAAAATGCTGCACAGCAAAGAAAACAACAAAGAGATAACATACATAACAGAAAAAAATTTTGTCAGCTACTCCTCAGACAAAAAAACTAACATCTAGAATATATAAAAATATAAAAAATTTGATATTCCAAAATAAAAGATCCATTAAAGAATGGGCATTTGAAATGAATAGATTCTTTTCCAAAAAAGAAATACACATGGTCAACAAGTACATAAAAAATGTACTTATCTTTGGTCATTAGAGAAATGTAAATTGAAACAACAATGAGATTCCATTTTACTCCAGAAAGAATGGCTATCGTCAAGAACTCAAAAAACAACAAAATCTGGTGTGTTGTCAGGAAAAAGGAACCCTGCTACATTGTTGGCAGGAATCTAAACTAGCACAACAAGTAGTGAAGTCAGTATAGAGATTCCTCAAAAATCTAAAAATAGAAATTTCATTTAGCTCAGTTACATCTCTTCTGAGATAGTCCCAAAAGAATGGAAAACATTGCATTACATTGATAAATACATACTCATCTTTATAGCAGCACAACTCTTAACAGCTAAATCTTGGAAGCTGCCTACGTGTCTGTGATAGTTAACTGTGGTATCAGTTTTAGGGAGAAATGCCCACCTGATTGGATTAGCATAGTTCTGGACATGGCTGATTGGATTTACTGAGGACAAAAGACCCAAGGTGGGTGTGGGGCACAGCCCAGTAGGTTTGTAGCATGAATGAATTAAAAGGAGAAAGTAGAAGGAAGCTTCACTTCAGTTTCTTCAGAGGCGCTCTAATCTTCCCTTTGCCTTGGGACATCTGTCTCCAGGCTTCCAACACAGCCTCTTCAGCTTCCAAAGAAATTCTGAAGTGAATCTGAGTTCTTTGACTTTGACTGGATTGCTTGGCTCTCCAGCAGACAGAAAGCCCTTTTGCACCTTTCCACACCTGCAGGTGTGGAATCTATTCATTTCAAATGCCCATTCTTTAATGGATCTTTTATTTTGGAAGCAGTCTGCAGGTGACTGATACACACAGAGAGAGAGAATTTACTCTAGTGAAACCTGATTGATAAAATATCTTTCCACAAATGACTGGGAATGGAAAAGGTGGTATGTATGTACTGCTCTGCTGTAAAGAAGGATAAATTTGAGTCATTTACAGGAAAATGGATGCAACTTGGGATCATAATGCTAAGTGAAATAAACCAGACACAATTAAATATCTCATGGCTTTTCTTATATGAGAAATTCAGAGTATAAATAATTTTAAAAGCAAAATAAGTGGTAGATGATAGGAAGCAGGGAGGTAGACCTTGTAGCTGGGGAGGAGATCTAGGGATGGTGGGGACCTAGGGAGGGGAGGAAGGGGTTGGTGGAGAGAAGAAGTGAGATGTCATATGTATACATATAATATGTGCCAACTCCCCACAATGCATGCATTCATTATGTACCATGGGATACGCTGATAAAAATTAATTAGGAATAAAAAGCTAAGGACAGAGCTCAGTGTGAAGGTCCTAGATTCAACTAGCAGTGCTGCAGACAAAAAATGGATGGAGGAGAAGGAAAAGGAGGAGGAGGAAGAGGAGGAAGATAAGACAAAACTATATATATATATGGAAACATGTCAAAGAAATAAAAAAACACAATATGAAACAATAGACTTAGTGTTACCCTGCAGTATAATTACATGCATTCTACATATGTCATTATACTGTAATTACGTGTTTTATATATATATATATATATATATACTCACATATATTTTTAAGTAGGTCTGAATAGACACACAACAACAACAACAATTATCTTTGGAGAATGCAAGTTGAGATGACCCAGAAAGAGAAGACAGTTTGTAGTGTATTTTTATTTTATTTATTTAATTAGGTACCGGGGATCTAATGCATGATCTCAAGCTTGCCAGGCAGGCGCTTTTGCCCCTCAGCTATATCCCTGGCCCTGTACTATATTTTTAAAAATCATGGAAGGGTTTCTTAAGGGTCTTTTGGTTATAGAATACTTTCCAGCACATGTGCCTAAAGTCCCTGAGACCTGCCAAGCAGGAACTCTGCTTTGCCAGCAATTCTCTTTGCATTGGGAAACAATAGTAAAGGAGCCATTTCTGGTGCCCTTCGACAGCTGTGGTCGCCCTCTTTTACCACTCTTTGTTGAACCAGTAGCACTGTCATCAATGGGTAGGAGGAAAGCATCTGATGAAGCAGCTTCCAGAGGGACCAGACACATGGGCCACTCAGTTAACCAGCACACGAAACTTCTGATCCATGTCCACATCAGGTGGTCCCCTTACTAGCTGGGGAAACTTATGCAAGTCACTTAACCTCTCAGATATCCTCATCTACAGGGTGGAGATTTGACATACCAGGTGCACTGTAGTGCAGTGAGCCTTGCAACACTGGAGGAATTTTGGGTTTCATTGGGGATGTCAGTGAGTCCCAGATATGGGACTCTCATACAAGCTCCCTCCCCATCCTGGACCTAAATTTTATCAACTGAGAAATGAAGAAACTGAACTATGTACAACCTGCAAGTTCCCTTCAGGTCCACACATTCTGTAATTCTGAGGACTCGGACATGAGATTTACGCTTCTGCTAGTCAATCAACACTTTTCTGCCAGAATTTCTAAATAATTCTCTAAGGATAAAAGATTGAATGAGCGTGGTGGCACCTACTTCCCACTGTGCTGTTAGACACAGGGTCAGCAGGAGCTGTTTGAGGTTAAACGAGGTCCTAAGAAGGGGACCCTGCAGGAAGGGGAAGAGGCATCAGGGCTGCTTGTGCAAGGAGCAAAGACCACGTGAAGACAGCGAGAAGGCCAAGATCACAAGCAAGAGAGACCTGGAAAGGAGCTTGCCTGCACCTTGCTCTTGGCCCTCTGGAATCTAGAACTGTGAGAAAATGGGTTTCTGTTTTTAATCAGCCTCTCAGACTTTTTTTTTTTTTTAATGTCAACTCTAGCAGACTAATGCAGGATTCAAAAACCAACTGTAGCAGGAGTTTCATTTGAAAATGTTCAAGAGATTTCATGGAATAAACATCAAACAAGTTTTTTTCTGGCATTATAAAAGTTTTATACAGACGCTCTCTCTTGCTGATTTTGGTAATTAGAATAGGTTGTTGATCTAGTTCAATTTTTGATAGTCTCAAATTTTTATTTTCTCAACAGTACAGTTTGGTAGGCAGAATTAAACCCTATACTGGAATAATATAGTTCAGAGTGACATTCACCGGGGGGAACTGCTTATTAGTGGGGTGACCCTAGGTTAGGTACTTAATCTGTCTGTATCTGAGGTGTTTTTGTTTGTTTTGTCTTATTTTGTTTTAAGGTAGGGTATGTTGCTCTGCCTGGCCCTCCCAAAAGCTGAGGCTGTCGGTATGCACCACCACACCCAGCTGTCTGAGTAGGCTTATACCAAATGAGGGGATTTACTGAGGATTCAGTGAAATGGGAAACGGTATGTAACGACTCAGCATCCACATGACACATACTTAATAGCTATTATCTTCATCTAGTCTGTATACCTTTCTTCTCTTTTTCCTGATGTCCTAGAAAATATTAAAGAAAATAATATCTTACAATAAAATATTTTCTGAACTACATTCTAAATTCAGGGTTTTTCCCAGTAAGAGTCTGAACTTCTAAAGGAAAGAGCTGATCATTTATTGAGCTCTGACTTGTATGTCAAGCACATGTGAATTTTTCATGAATTGTCGTGGTCCATTGAGCTTCTAGAATTCTATGGGGCAAATAGCGCTACCATTTCTATCTAATGGATGAGGAAATTAACATCCAAAGAAGTTAGGTAACTTCCCAAAGGACTAACAACTAGAAACACCAGCTGTTTATCTCCAAACTATTTTCTTAGAAGCTACTCTGCTGTAATGGTTTCAAAATGGAAGTATCTTTTATTAAGCTACATATTTTTGCTGTACTAAGTAGTTTATATCTTTAATCTTTATAACAACCCCATACAGTCAGAACTAGATTTTGTCAGCATTTTACAGATGAGGAAACTGAGGCTTAAATGTCTTTCCTGAAGTGATTTAGCGAGTGGCAGAGCTGTGATGCAAGCCCAGGTCTGCTTGAGTCTAAGGTTCTTGCTCCTGTAGCTCCCAGCTTACCGAATGCTGTGCTTAAGCAGACTGCACAGCGTGCTACGAAGGCACCAATCTGGAAGCCATGAGAACTGAGTTTTATTCTTGACTGGGTTACAAATGAGCCATGCAACTTCAAGGGAATCACTCACTTCTCTGAGTCTTAGTTTTGTCATTTGCTTGTAGAAAGAATTTGGAATGGGTCACTTCGAATTCTTTTGGCCTTTAGTTTCTCTAGCCCCAGGTGAATTTTAAGCAGTTAAATTCATTTTGCCACTAAATTTAAACAAATAAGAATTCAAAATTATAAAATGATGATTGGCTTCTAAAAGGCAAGCTAAGATAAACCACTATGGTAAGGTCGTTTGATTCTGACCCTTCTGAAATCAGCTTTGTAGAAGGGCTGGTACACAGAGAGATGAACAGTAGGTCAGATTGAATATCTGTGATCTTGGACAAATGTTTATTCTTCTTCTGTCTCCATTTCCTTTTTATCAAATAAATGTAATCCTAATACTTGCATGTTTGCCTTGAAAATATTCCTTGCAAATATCAAGATCAAAGAATAGATGCACAGCAACATTAGAAAATAGTTTACAATGAAAATGTAAAAATGCAAAACACTATTTTTGAATAAATCTTTCCAGCCCTGAAACTATCAGTGACCGAATCTGGAGTTTGGTTCAGTCCATTAAACATGTTTGTTTCTTGTGCAATCCCACTGGATAAACTGAGCATACATAGGTGGAAATCAAAAGAAGACCAAAGTGAATTTTAAAAAGCAAATGAAAAATGAGGGCTAGGGGTGAGCTCAGTGGTTGAGCCATTGCCTAGCATATGTGAAGCTCTGAATTTTGTTATAGACGGCTGAGCTAGATAGAAATATAAATAGGCAGTCGGAGAGGGCTGGGCCCCCCCAAAAAACAATGCAGAAGACTGGATACCTTGTAACTGCTGGAAAGACAGACACCTCTTGCTGTGAGTCAGACCTCAAGACAAAAGATCATGCAATACACCCATATCCTAAGGAAATAAATATATTCTGCTCTTAACCTCCGCTGTTCCTAAAAAAATTCATTCTTTGATTTTAGAGAACACGAACTCATACCGGACACATAGTAGGTTGGGAGTTTCTTTCCCCTATGTTAGTTTGACCTCCCCCAAAAAGTGAACAAAGAAACAAATAAAAATTGGTGAAGAAGGGGAAAAGATTCACGTGAATAGGAGGAATGGGAAGAAAGAAAAACAAAGGATAAAAAGGGTAATTTCTGAGTCTGTAATCTCCGATACGTGGCTGCGCCACTCTTGATGTTGGAGGCTTTCCAGTCAGCATCACATTCTGAGTAGACCACCAGCCTCTAAATTCCCTTCACTTGCGTTCTAGAAAGCAAGTCCTCCAAAATGCACGGTCCAGTGGTGAGGAAGGAGGAACATCGTGCAGCGACATCTAACGTTGTTTTCCTGTGCAGCCACCAGGGGGTGGTACATTCCATTCAATCCAAAACCGTTCCGGGAAGATTGCAGAGTGCAGGGGGCTCCAGAAACTGCCCCAGGAATGAGTTTGCTTCTTACACTCAGGTGTAATTGACAGTGTATTTACTCAAAGAATGAGGCTGCAGGAGGCAATAAACTATGGATCTGCATGTGAGGTAAGTAAGGCTGGCTGGAAATTGATAACATGCAAAAATGGCATGGAAGAAATGTTCTAAAAACAGGAGTACATTGAAAGCAACAAAAACAATTTGCACCAGTGATGGAGTGAACTTCGATTATAGGTGGAATAGGAAATGGGAAGAGGAAATGTCCTATTTTTATTTTATTTTTTACTGTAGACTGAACACAACAGGGCCTTCACATTGAGCTACCTCCTCAGACCTTTTTATTTCTTTCTTTATTTTTATTTTGAGACAGGATTTTGCTAAGTCACTAAATTGCCCTGGATGGAATTTTCAATCCTCTTACCTCAGCCTCACAGAGTGCTAGCATTATGGGGATGTGACACTACACCCAGCTAGGCAAGTGGCTTCTGAACCTCTGTTTTTATCTGTTCAATATCCATAGACTAGTTAATGAGAATTGGTCTCATATGAAGATAACAAAACACTAGAAGTTAAAAAAAAAAACCTCTGCCCAGTTTTTAAAAGTGCAGTGTAAAAAATTACTAGCAAGTGTTTATTCTCACTGAGCAGGGCAAAATATGTAATCCGTCATCATAATTAATTATCTTTGGCTCTCTGCTAAATAGCTTGAACCAAAGTGTCTTCTTCATAGAGTAAGTTTCTTTCCTTGTTTTTCCTTTCTCCTAAACTGGTACATATATAATCACAACTACAGGTCTTTGAGTAAGGTACAAAAACCTCACAGATATCTGGGTGAAATGTGGACCTGTGGTTATACAGGAATTTCTCTCCAGTTTCCCTATCATGCTAAAAAAACAGAAGTCTGGCCACTGAAGCCATTCTTTGGATACAAATTGATCTTGATAATGAATCTTCATAATTCATTGTAGCATTTTAATTCTATGTTTTGAGCTTCTCTGTTTTTTACAGCTTAATGGAGATGTTTTTTATATGCCCTGAAACTTATCCACTGTAAGTATATGAGTCTCAAATTCCAGCAGACAGGTGGAGCTGTGCAGTCATCACCACCAAGGAACCTTCCTTTCACCTACTTGCTGGCATTAATCCCTACTGCTAGAGCCATGTTTTCACTGATCTGCTTTTTGTTAAACTTACCTCTCTGAACATTTCATACAAATAGAATCCTTCTGTATGCATTTGCCTGTTTTTGTTATCAGATGGGGTAGGGACAAGCAGGTTCTTATTTGTCCTGATCAATGAATTGGTCAGGACAATTGGTAAATGTGAAAGATTACCACCATTTATTTTAGAGTAGAAATCAGAAAAAAGAGAAGATGTGTAAAAGACATGCCCAGCGAGAAAAGGGTGTTGAGAAGGAAAAAGAAAAGATATATTCTGCAACCAGAATGGGCCACTGCAAGAACAATGGGGCAGTGGTGGCACAGTCCTTTGGTTGCTGCTGTCCTTTTATGTCTTTGAGTCAGGTGGCCCGACTTGATCTCATGTTAGAGATTGGTACCAGGAGCAGGGTTCGGCTTGGTCCCCTGGGAGGCTGGGGAGCTGCTGTTCTATGATGGGGGTTAGTGAGTCTCCTCAACTAGGAGGTCCCCAACTGCTGCACCCATGTAGCCTTGCACCAGACTCTGCTACATTTTCACTTTGGTTTTCAAGGTCCATCTATAATGTAGCACATAGTCCTTATTATTGCCAAACACATTCCTTGGATTCATATGGATATGCTACATTTTGTTTATCCGTTAACACATTTAGACCATTTCCTGTTTATGGCTGCTTCTATAAGTAACTACATGCAAGTCTTTCAATGTAAAAGACAAAAGGCATGGGAAAATTAAGGCATTCGTTTCACTCAGGCTACTGTCACAAGCAGAGCTTTTGATAGTGGGGAACATTTCTAAGCAAAGGAAGAGGACTTGGAGTTTCAGAGGCAAGTAAACAAGAGAGCCGCTGGTGAGTCTTCTTTCAGAAAAAAATATGCAAGAGGTGGGTGATTGTAATAGTTTGCTTGAATAAATAAAACATCACAAACTGGGTGCGTGAAACACTAGAAAGTTTGTAACTCCAGCACTGAGGAACGCTAAGTTAGGAGGATAGCATGTTTGACTGCTGCCTAAGCAACTGAGTGAGATCCAGTCCTGTCATAGAAAAGGAAATGTTTTAGGGCTATAGTCCAGTAAGAAAGTTTCCTCTGTTCGCCCCACCATCACCACAAATAAAACAAATGAAAAGTCTACAAATTTATTTTTTCATAGTTCTAGAGGCTGGAAACACAACATCAAAGTATTAGAACAGTTGGGCTCTTGTTGGCTTTCAGATGGCTGCCTCTAGGCATGTCCTCACATGGTTTTTTCCTGTTGCTTCCTCTTCTTATAAAGACACTCATTGTATTGGAGTAGGGTTCCATCATTGTGATCACATTAAACCATGATTACCTCTTTAAAATCCCTTTCTCCAAACATAATCCCATTCTGAGGCATACTGAGGTTAGAGCTCCAATATACAAGTTCCAAAGGACAGCCAGTAAGCTGCACAAGCCATGTGGAACCTACGAAGAGAGAAGCCAAAAAGTGCCTCCCGTGAGCCTATTGGGGTATGGGTTGAGAATCAAGACCCACCCCACCCCATCTCTCCAGCCATGGACAACAGGCTAGTTCGGAGGACAGGCTGAGTTGATAGCAACTGAGGTACCAAAAGCAACCGAGGGCAGGGGGTTTAGCTCAGCGGCACAAGCACCTGCCTGGAAAGCACAAGGTCGAGAGTTTGATCTCTGGTACCATAAAAAAAAAAAAAAAAAAAAAAAAAA